>CM022705.1:17445523-17448023 GCA_012295165.1 Asparagus setaceus
GTATATAGTTTTTGTTTAAGTATTTCCGTTGCAGTTTTCATTTTATTATAACATGCATAATGCATGAACAGGATTTGTATGTAGAACCATTGAAATTAAAGCCTTCCAAGTCTTCGTCGTCCGTGGAAGTCTTCTCCATCTTGCCACTTGCAAACTTATTCCACCTCAGTAGAGATGCAGCTTTGCAGATGTTAAATTTTGAATTCATATTCTTCATGTAAATCCGGATCCAAAAAAAAAACCAAAAGCCTTGATTGGATGCATAACGAATGCAAAATATTTACTGTACAATCATTTGAGTAAAGATTGGCTGGTCATGGCTTTTGTGGTATACAACACAACACATGTATATAGTTTTTGTTTAAGTATTTCCGTTGCAGTTTTCATTTTATTATAACATGCATAATGAATGAACAAGATTTACGATATAACCATTTATTCTAATGAAGAAGTCTACCAAGTCATCGCACAGTGAAGTCTTCTCCACCCTATCTCTTGAGACTTATTCGTGTCGGATCCAATTTTGTAGAAGATTCTATTCTAAATTGGGTGCTATAAATTTGTTTTCGTATTTGTATTCAGATTCTCATATTTATGTCTCATTTTGTAGGATATGAATGAGTTTTTCTGTACTAAATATATTTGTATTTGCCTCTATATACGTGACATGAATATCTAAATGTCATAGACAATCCTTATTTATGAAAATTATTAATCACATTATTAATTGGTAGCTCCTAGTTAGGTGTTAAATAATCTCAGATAACTACATAGGTGTAGCAATATTGGGTATAGTTCTACAAATACGAATCATGCACCTAAGGTTATTTAAGGGTTAATTATAGAAAACCCCATGAACTTTAGGGAGTTGCAGTAAACCCCCATCAATTTTTTTATGACATTAAACCCCCATGAACTTTGGAAAGTTGCACATAACCTCCATGAATTGTTTTATTTCACTAAATTTCATCTGAAAATTTCTCATTTAATCTCCAATTTAATCTCCAAATTAGCACCATCGATGCTAACATAACCCCATGGATTTTTACTAAATTAAAGGGTATTTTTGTGAGTAATAAGAAGGATTTTCATCTTGTTTTTTGTCATGTGCTTACTAATGACACGGCTGAGTATATAGTGCTAATATGGTGATTAAAAAGATAAAACAGGTCACGAGATTATGTGGTACGTACTGCAAAAAAGTTCATGGGGGTTTGAATAAAAAAGTAGATGATGATCTACTACAACTCCCTAAAAGTTCATAGGGAGGTTCATGTAAGTATATAACCCGTTATTTAAACCACATCTCTTCTTTTGGGAATGTAATTCACGTTATTAGTTTGAACTCCTCTTGAAAGTAGGTGTGAGATTTTATTGCCGTATGGAGAACATTTCAATGTAGCCACTTCTTTCTAATGTTTTGCTATTATTATTGATGTTTTGTTTTCTATAGGCTGAAAACCCTCGACAGACTTGTGCAAAAGAGATGGATGCATATTATGCAGGATGAATGTAATATCACACCAGTGAGTTCGATTTGTGTACGTAACTTTAATGTACAACATTGCAATTTGTTGGCTTCTATATGCTCTCTTGGATGGTTCTGAGATCTTTAAGCTATTTTTTTTCCTCTAGTTTATTTTTGTTGTGTTATTATGTATTTTTATTCATATTCTCATATTTGGTTTGTATTTGTATCTCATGTTTGAGGATTTGAACGAGCTTTTTTCCTACTAGATATATTTGTATCTATATCTATATATGTGATGTGGATATCTAACTGTCATGTACAATCCTCATTTTATCTTGTAGAACTAACATATATCGCATTTGTTAAACTATATATATTGTGAAAAACAAGCATATGATTATCAATAAGAATATTTAAATTGATTGCATTGTTAATTTAATCGTAGCCATTCAATTATATTATAGGATTGTCATCAAGAGGAAAAACAATTCATGGAGCCTAAGGAAGTCTTCTCCATCTTGCCACTTGCAAACTTATTCCACCTCAATAGAGATGCAGCTTTGCAGATATTTAATTTCGAATTCATATAAAAAGCCTTGATTGGATGCATAACAAATGCAAAATATTTATTGTACAATCAATTGAGTAAAGATTGGCCGGTCATGGCTTTTGTCTATATATAACGCAACGTATATATATGGTTTCTCTTTTATTATAATAACTTCCCTTGTAGTTTTGATTTTATTATAACTTATGACATGCATAATGAATGAATAGGATTTGTATGTACAACCATTGAAATTAAAGCCTTCCAAGTCTTCGTCGTGGTCGTCCGTGGAAGTCTTCTCCACACTGTCTCTTGCAAACGTTTCCAACACGTCCAATAATTCACGCCCAATAATTCAACTAGCTAACATGAAGCACATTTTGGGTTTCTCTCCTCCTATTTATATCCATTAATTGTTCATTCACCTTTGGATATCAAAGTATTAATTAATTATATCCATTAACCCATTAATACTTGATCAA
>CM022705.1:17468023-17618936 GCA_012295165.1 Asparagus setaceus
ATTTTGCATCATATCTAACGGATTCCTTGGTTCGGACCGAAGAAGTAATGTCACTCGATTATTATCAAACTGACTGCAATCTTTTTCTGTCCGTGAGGATCCCGCCAGAGCGCCTTCTACTTCTAATAGGCCATGAACTAGATCAGAATCATTCTCAACGAATCCATAAGAAGTGATCCAATTTTTTTCACCGGATCCGGGTGAAGACCACATATCTTTACGGCTAAGGAATGGGAAATCTTTCTCCTGTTACATGAATCAAATGTTTCATTTCATCCGGGAAAAGCCATCTCTTTCTCAACAATGTCTTTGTCATTTGATCCAATAGCGTTCCGTTAGATAGGAAGAGATTTGATAAATACTGATAACTCTCGGATGGAGTATTAGAACGGAAAGATCCATTAGATAATGAACTATTGGTTCTAAGCCATCTCTGGCGATGAATCAACAATTCGAATTCTTGCGTATTCTTGATGAACCAGCGTTTATATATAGATGTAGGAGGATTTGTTTGGGAAGTAATAAGCCCTTTGACATCTCTTCATCTGCAAAGAATTCTCGACGTGAAAACACAGAGACAAAGGGCTGATCTTTGAATAGGAAAAAGAATGGATCCGCAGGGTCCCAAATGAATTGGCTTATTCGAAAAAAGCCTTGTTCTTTGGAAGATCTATCTCGTGTCTGGTACTGCATGGTTCCACTCTGCAAAAACTCCGAATCATTCTCTTGAAGCTCATCCTCTTTATGATAAATGATCCGCTTGCCCCGAAATGACCCGGCCCAATAGGGAAATCCCAATTCAGTGGGCCTTTCGATACAATCAAATAGATTGCCACAAGGGCGCCATATTCTAGGAGCCCAAACTATGTGATTGAATAAATCCTCCTCTATCTGTTTCGGGTCGAGGGCCCCTTCCCCTTCTTCAAACTCCGATTCGTATTTTTCATAGAAAAATCTCTGATCAACGATAGAAAAAGATCCATTTTGCATCATATCTAACGGATTCCTTGGTTCGGACCGAAGAAGTAATGTCACTCGATTATTATCAAACTGACTGCAATCTTTTTCTGTCCGTGAGGATCCCGCCAGAGCGCCTTCTACTTCTAATAGGCCATGAACTAGATCAGAATCATTCTCAACGAATCCATAAGAAGTGATCCAATTTTTTTCACCGGATCCGGGTGAAGACCAAAGATCTTGAGCGACCGATCCGGCAGAACAACTCAAAAGATAAAGAAGTATCGTTAATTTCTTCATGCTCGTTCCAAGTTCGAAGTACCATTTGTACAAATAAGAATCTCCTTCCTTACATGATTTCTTCTTCATATAGATAGATATAGGATCTATAGGGCAATTACTTAGAAGTACATTTTGTGCAACAGCCCTTCCTATCTGATAGAAAAGGATCCCATGATCCTGAACCGATCTTACCTGGGATCGCAAATCCCAAGTTTGTCTATGAAGAGCTGATCTAATTGTATTAGTTTCTATAATTGATTTCTTCTGTGTAATACTAATTGATAGGGCCTCATTGATAAGTGCTACAAGATCTCGTGCATTGGAACCCATGGTTATGGACCCGAATCCGTTAGTATGGAACATTTTCTTTTCCAAGTGAAATCCCCTAGTATATGAAAGAATGAAAAAGTGCTTTCGTTGTTGTGGAATAAGAAGCCTTCGTATCTTAATGCATGTATTTAATTTATTCGGAGCTATTAGAGCGGGATCCACTTTTTGGGGAATATTAGTCGAAGCAATAACAAGAATATTTCTAGTGGAACATCTTTCACAATCCCTGGAGAGATAGTTCTCTAATAGACCGAGGGATAAGTAATTCGACTCATTCACATACAGATCATGAATGTTTGGAATCCATATTATGCAAGGAGACATTGCTTTTGCTAATTCGAATTGAAGGGTGATATCAAATCGGTCTATTTTCGGCGTCATATACATAGTTAGCACATTCGTCATAGTTAGCAGCTCCGTATCAAGGTCATCATCAATATCGTCACTATCATCAATATGGATATAGTCACTATCATCAATATCATCAATAAGATAACCTTTAGGCTTGTCATCCGGGAACTTGTTCGGAAATACCGTAATGAAAGGAACATAGGAGTTTGTCGCTAGGTATTTGACCAAACAGGATCGCCCAGTTCCTATAGAACCTATCACTAAAATACCCCTAGAAGGGGATAGGGCTAAGCGGAGCGAAAAGGGTCTTCCATGAGATGGGAAATGAAAACTATTAGCCCCACACGAGGTTTGTGAATAAGTGATTGTCTGATAATGAGCAAGGAATATCCGTCTTTCTGCTAAACAGGATCTATTGAACTCATAATTCATTAGATACTTTTTCTGAATGTCAACTAAGTATCGTAAGTAAATTGATCCCGGTTGTTCAATCATTTGATAACCAGAGTCATTCTTTGATAAAGGATCACTATGAGTCAGACTCAATAGAATTTGATCAATCCTTTTTTCTGTCATTAAGGTGGAGAACTGAACCAAGAATTCTCTTTCTTCATCATCAATCGAATCACTGTTCGCGACCCAGGATTCGATTTTATCATCAATCCAATCACCGTTTACGTTTTTTCTTTTTCTTATCAACGAATAGATCTCTTTACTTGTACGACTTAGATGTCTCGTATTTCTCGAAAAAGTGATTCGATTGATGGGATTTGGTATGATACTTATGAGATCGATGAGATTGATATTCAAATATTTCTTCTTAGAACGTATTGATTTGACCCCATAAGCGGGACCACCACCCAATAGCATGTTGCCACCACCCCGTATTTCTTCCAGAGAATCCCCTAATTGTTCCAGAGCAACTAGAAAGAGATTCTTTAACCAGAAAGAATACCTATGGTTAAAAGGTAAACCCTAAACTAATGACACGATAACTCCAATAATCCAAACGCTGAGTTAATTGATATTTGTAATAATTTTGAAATGAAACAAAGGAAGTGTGTTTAAAAACATTTTTTTTTTCGTTCAAGTATTCGATCTTGCCAAAGAAAAATGACTTAATCTTAATTAAGTCAATACCAAAAATATCGATGTTTTTGCGAAATGTAATGACTAGAAAAGCCACTGATAATAACGACCCACATAAAAGAGCTGCGTAACTCAATAACATCATACTTACGTGCATCATTAACCATTGAGATTGTAGAGCAGGTACTAATATTGACGATTGGTGCATTTCACTTGAAAGACCCGATGTAGCGAAACCTTGGGTAAAAATGGCACTTGGGGCGGTTATTGCGCTTAAATCATTTTTCTGATTCCGTATCTTGGAAATCATATGAATAATGGAAAAACTCCATGAAAGGAAGATTAATGACTCGTATAAATTACTTAATGGAAAATGTCTCGAAGAAATCCAACGAGTAACTAATAATCCTGTTATAGAAAAAAAAGTAGCTATCATTCCTTTTTCCGACGAATCCCGCAACCCTATAATTTCGTGGACTAATAGGGTCATCAAATGAATCGTAATCACAATTGAAATGATCGAAAAAGAGATGAGTTAATATATGTTCTAAAGTGACAAATATCATAGATAAAGAGGTCCCATTACAGAATGGAAATAGGGAATTAAATACATTATAGGATGCATTGTATCTCTATGCCGCCACTCGGACTCGAACCGAGATGCTCTAGCACTGCTTCCTAAGAGCAGCGTGTCTACCGATTTCACCATAGCGGCTTACTTGAAATAATAATAAAAGATCTTTATTTATTATTTTCCCATCCATATCTATATCTATATATGTGATGTGGATATCTAAATGTCATGTACAATCCTCATTTTATCTACTTGTAGAACTAACATCGCTGCATTGTTAATTTAATCGTAGCCATTTTGTCATATTATAGGATGGTCATCGGAGGAAAAACAATTCATGGGGCCTAAGGAAATCTTCTCCATCTTGTCACTTGCAAACTTATTCCACTTCTTCATGTAAATCCGGCTCCAAAAAACCAAAAGCCTTGATTGGATGCCTACCCAATTCCTAAAAATGAGATTAATCGTTTCAGAGATATCAAAAAACGAAAAAAAATGTTTTTAAACACACTTCCTTTGTTTCATTTCAAAATTATTACAAATATCAATTAACTCAGCGTTTGGATTATTGGAGTTATCGTGTCATTAGTTTAGGGTTTACCTTTTTAACCATAGGTATTCTTTCTGGAGCAGTATGGGCTAATGAGGCATGGGGATCTTATTGGAATTGGGACCCCAAGGAAACTTGGGCCTTTATTACTTGGACTATATTCGCGATTTATTCACATACTAGAACAAATCAAACTTTGCAAAGTACGAATTCGGCACTTGTAGCTTCTATAGGATTTCATATTTATCATTATCACAATTTAATTACTAATACTAAATTTCAATTTAAGGAATAACAATTTCGAGACTTTTCTTAGTATCATTAAGTATTAATTAATTAGTTAGCATGGGCATTGCAATGCTTGATCAACTTGTCCATTGTATACTACTTCTAGTACTAATAGTATCGCTGCTGATCCCATTCAAATGTGCTGCTGGTCGTCATGCTAATACTAGTGTCGACTGCCTCCCATCTGAGAGGTCTTCCCTCCTCGACTTAGTACATAATGTCTCTTTCGACATGTTTGATCCCGAAGCTCCCGGCCTCCCGGTTTCATGGAAACCTGGCTCCAACTGCTGCAACTGGGAGGGGGTCACTTGCGACCCCAAATCTGGCCACGTCATTGGCCTTGACCTCAGTAACCGTGGTATCAATGGTACACTCAGTGTTAGCCTCTTCAATCTCACCTCCCTCCAAACTCTCGACCTCTCCAACAATCTCTTTCAAGGAGACTTTCCTCAAGTGGGGTTTGAGAACCTGACACAACTCACCCACCTCAATCTCTCAGATGTGGGGTTCAGTGGTCAGATTCCCATCGGCATCTCTCGCTTAACCAACCTCATCTCCCTCGACCTCAGCCAAAATGATGCAGAAATCCGCCATCCAAGTTTCCGGACTCTAGTTGGAAACCTTAGCAATCTGAGGGAGCTCCATCTCGACTACGCCGACATGTCCTCGAACCTAGATTGGGGAAGTGCTTTATCCACCTCGATGCCTCACCTTCAAGTGCTCAGTTTGATATTTTGTGATCTCCCAGGTACACCAATTGTTTTCCGTCAAGCTTTTTATCTAATTAGTTTTATAATTAAGCATTATCTCCTTATTTATTACATAGTATATTTGGAGTTGCAGGATTGTTGCCGACAGACATCTTGACATCACACACCAACTTGACTCTTCTCGACCTATCATGGAATCGGATGCTTTCTGGGAATCTGCCGGATTTTCCAAACAACAGTGCTTTGCAAAGTTTGAGCTTTTCTAGGACGAATTTATCCGGGAAAATACCATCTTGCATTGGGAATCTTAGCCAGCTCGTACATTTAGCTCTCTCAGACAATAAATTTATAGGTGCAGTCCCAAGTTCGATTGGAAATTTGTTCCGGCTTTCTGACTTGTATCTTTCCTTCAACAATTTCACAGGTCCGATCCCCACTTCTATCGGAAATCTGACTCATCTCACATCCATAGATCTAAGTTCTAACTTCCTTTCTGGATCGGTACCAGTGTCGTTGTTTACCCTCCCTGCTTTGGAGTCATTGTATCTCTCTGATAACCAATTTTCTGGTGAGTTAAAAGAGTTTTCAAATCCTTCAATGTCTTTAAGCTCTCTTGATTTGAGTAATAATCAACTTCAAGGACAGATTCCAATGTCCTTGTTTAAGCTCTTATCCCTTGAATCGCTCTACTTATCATCAAACAACTTTAGTGGAACAGTGGAGCTTGGCATGATAAACCTCGTGAATTTAGTATATCTCGACCTTTCTCGAAATAATGTATTATCTGTACAAGAAGTTGGTGACATTAATTATTCTGACACCTTTCCCAGACTTAATTATTTATGCTTGGCTTCATGCAACCTCATCAAAGTGCCTGCCTTTCTAAGATATCAACATGAACTCAGGGAATTTGATCTTTCTGATAACAAGGTTGGCGGCGGAATACCAGCATGGATATGGAGATTAGACAATGTGCAATATTTGAATCTCTCCATGAAC
The DNA here is from genome assembly GCA_012295165.1 of Asparagus setaceus. Taxonomy (NCBI): domain Eukaryota; kingdom Viridiplantae; phylum Streptophyta; class Magnoliopsida; order Asparagales; family Asparagaceae; genus Asparagus; species Asparagus setaceus. Next base: position 17,474,154 of record CM022705.1, read on the forward strand.
AAATTCACACATTTTGAAGGCCCACATATTCTCTCTAGCAAACATGTTTATGACTCTCTTGATCTCCATTCAAACTCGCTTCAAGGACCAATTGTACTTCCTTCGACGTCTTTCAAGTATCTGGATTACTCGAATAATAGCATCTCATCAATTATCACATCTAACATTTCCTCCTATCTTTTAAACTGCACTCATCTTCTATTTAGTAAAAATAATCTTACTGGAGAAATCCCAACATCTATCTGCAAAGCACAAAATCTCGAAGTCCTTGACTTATCTGGAAATTCTTTGATTGGTTCAATCCCGTCGTGTCTATTTCATACCAAATCTCTTATTGTCTTGAATCTAAAAGGGAACCAACTTCGAGGGGCAATTCCTAAACATTTTAGTAAAGGATGCATGCTAGAGGCATTGATCCTTAGTGACAATCGTTTGAAAGGTCCAATTTCTCGAACTTTGCTCAATTGTGACTCGCTAAAGGTTTTAGACCTTGGGAACAATCAGATTGTTGAAGGTTTTCCATCTTGGTTGGGACAAATGGCAAACATCTCTGTTCTAGTTCTTCGAGGAAATGCATTTCATGGGCGAGTCAAAGTTACAGAAAGCCTTGAGGCAAATAACACATTTTCAAAGTTGCAAGTATTTGATCTATCTTCCAATCACTTCAATGGAAATTTGCCTTCAAATTGTTTCAACAATTTAAAGTCCATGATGAATTTCTCCGCTATGAATCATATGCGCTCCGCTATGAATTTCTCCGCTGATAAAACTAGCATGGACGATTTAGAAAAAAACATTTTTTTCATAAACGACAGGCAAGAAATTACATTGGAAAGGATCTTAACGATATCTTATACATTTGTGGATTTTTCGAACAACAACTTTCAAGGTGTTATTCCTAAGGTGATCGGTGAACTCAAAGGCCTCCATTTGTTGAACTTGTCGCATAATGCTTTCACAGGAAAGATTCCTCCGACAATTGGAAAGATGATGCAGCTTGAACATTTGGACCTTTCAGCAAACCATTTGTGTGGGGAGATTCCTCAACAATTGACTTCTCTCACATTCTTATCTTTTTTAAATGTTTCTAGCAACAATCTAACTGGAAGAATTCCTCAAGGTAAGCAGTTTGATACATTTTCAAACACTTCTTACCTGGAAAATGAAGGATTGTGTGGAAGTCCCTTATCAAAGCAATGCAACAATGGAAGCCCAAATCAAACAAGTGTACTGCAACCTACAACCTCTAATGATTCATCATCGTCAACCTATATCATTGTGCTTGGACTACTGATCGGCCTGGGATTCGGAGTGGGGTTTGCAGTGACATTTGTGCTTCGTAATGTGCAACTTAAATTTTGGAAAAGGTAAAGTACAACCAATATCTAGCTATTCCTAAACCCTTTGTTTATCTCTTAACTTTTCATGCTTTTTAAATGCAGGCTCTCAAGCTTAAATTGGATATGAAGAAATAAAATAAAATGGCTTGTAGCGCACTACAATGTATCTATTGCGTTCTAATCTAAGAGTTATTGTTCATAATGCAGTAATAAACAATAAGTGCGCTGTCCAGTTTCAAACCCCAATCAGTTAGCACTATTTAAATCGTTGATGTTTGGAATGGGTATAATTTCCATCAAAAGAATGTTGATATGGCTATGATTTCTGTGCTCAAAAATTAACGCAGCGCGAAGTTGAAACCTCAGAATCCACCGAGGATTGATCTTCGAATCCACGAAGAGCTTCAAATCCACGAAGAAAATATAATAAACGAAATTTTTATTGATGAAAAGATATGCCTCTAGGGCTTACAAGACTCTGTTTAAATAGAAAATATACAAGACTCCTACTCAAACTCTACTAAAAATAGAAACAATACTTCTAATTGACCCAAACTTTACCAAAAATAGAAATAAGGAAAACTACACTCAAAAGACTCCCTATGAATAGGGAAGTAATTCGGTTAAATTTGGAATCAAACCGGATTTGCTTCCTAATCAAAACAGACTCCTAAAACATTACTACAAATAGTAAAAAACTGACAAAAACGCCGATATCTCTCAATCCGGAAGGAATTTGGTGAAACGAATGGCGAGCAAACCGAACGTAGGTCGGTTTGGTTGGCTCCGTCTCAAAAAAATACGCGATTTTAAAAAAAATCGTCCAAATCCGACTTATGGATTGAAAGTTACGCCCTGTTCTTCGTCGCAAGCTATTTTCCTCGACCGGGTCCGCGTTTGGGCTTGAGTCGGTCCCGTTTCTCCATAAATATGTCCGCCATGCGTTCTACATCACTTACTTCCGCAATTTTTATAAATGCTAGATGTTGGCATTATTGGTTTTGGATTCTCTCGTCAACGATTTTTGCCTTTTGATTTTGATGAAAGCTCAAAGTTGATAATGTTAATAACCAAAAGCAAGTAATTTGCTAAATAAACATTACTTTTGAATTTGAGACCACAATTTTCATAAGCAACACTAGACGCACTCTCAAAGTCTGCTTTACATGTTATGTTGTCTCATAAAGAAAGACCAATATCATCAAATCACCATTCATCTTATTCACAGTAGGAAATCCAAAAACTATAATGAAACCTCATCCAGAATCAATCAATACTCCAAATCCCCCATATATCGTTAAAAAAACAGAAACAATAAAAAAAAACCAATAAAAGGACTTTCAGATATCACTGTGTATTATATAACCAAACCTATGAAACTATACATATGTATAATATTTTCTCCCACTCATATATATAGTACTCTGTGCACAACAACTTTGCCTTCAGAGCGTGTTCACTACCCACAGCTTATATCTATGTACATACAAATACACAAGACAGGGTCCAATCAGTTCCATATCAGATAGCCTCTTACAAAGCTTCATGTAGAGTTCAATACTACCAGATTCCTTTATGCTCTTACCCAATCCTTGCAATACAGCAACTCTATCCAAATAATCAGGACATAAACCATGGTCAAGCATTTTCATGAGATATCTGAAGCATCTGAATAATACCCTCCTTTAACATAACCCTGAAGTAACCATGATAAAGTTTTCTTCCTTCGGCCAGAACCCATAGTCTCAATTCTAGCGAGCAATCTGTTAACAGCACCAACTTCCTTTTGAGAAGCACAAATGGCTAGAACAACATCACAGGGCTCTCTGTCAGGCTCTTTGCCTGATAGCTTCATTTGCCATAGCTCATTCTCAGCTTCCAACCCTAATCCCGCACAAGTGTAAATTGCAAGGAGCTTCTCATGAACTACACCGGAAGTTATAGAGCTTCCTTCTTGGATTGCACAATTTGATAAGCGTACTCCATAGTTTATGATATCAGATTGATATTTCTCGATATGATATGTATTCACATCATCGAGTTCAGCAATAGAGCCTGACTTCATTGATGCCTTTAACTTGCGCAAAGCTTTTGAGAACTATTTCTGCTCTTTGACTAATGCAGTTAGTGCTATAAGGTAGTTGTGTGCCTCAGGGTTCAGTCCACACTCTTTGAATTTGATTACTAACTTAACAACACCCATGTAATTTCCATCTACCTGAGAGAATTTAAAGATTATCACAGAGCCTGTTAATTTGGAATTTTTCTACCTAGATAAAATCAACTAAAAACATAACAATTTTTTCTGGACGGAGAAGGAATCAAATGGCATCAGATTACTCATTGTTCCTTGTTTATAAGATTAAATTATCTCCTCATAGCAAGCAACGGTAATCATATGAATAAATGGATAACAATGTGAACTTATTCAACCAAAATCATTAGTTTTGGTGCCCTACCTAAAGTGAAAATTTGGTACATCAGCTTCATTTAATATGGGTACATAGACTATGGTGGAGTACTGATTTTTTATGCAATTGAACATGCCACTTAATGCATAAGATATATAGTGCAATTAGTACTCGTCCATATTGGTTATCATATGAAACAATATGGCAAACATGGGTTTAATATGGAAAATATTAGAGATGTAGCTCGAAAAGGGTCGAAGATGCAAAAAATATAAAGGTGACTAAAGGTCAAATAACAAAAGGGTATACTTGTCTTCTTCTTCCACATAAAGTTCAAAATATTTTCAGATATATTTTCAAAATCAAATAAAGAAATGGTTCATGATTGTTCGTGGAGTAGCTAGGACAGTGACCTGAAAAATCTGCAATGTGCTGTTAGCATCAAATGCAATTTCCAATGTAGTTCACAAATGTGAGAGGCTGTTAAAACTACTAAATCAACACATAAAGCATCTGCAGAACCTACAGAATTTCAACCTTAATTTCGAATCAGTGAATGCATACCTTTAGTAGCATTACATGCAATCTCCAACTGGTTCTGATCCAATATCAATAAAGTATGATATATGCTTGTGTTAGTCCATCACCAAAATATACAGAGTATTCTCTTAAATCAGAAACAAATCAGCTAGTCTAATACAGTTTTCTTTATTCACTACAAAGTATATGCTCCCTCAATCGAAACCATTAATATGATCTTTTGTTACGGTTTTCTTTTTAACATACTTTATTTTAATGAAAGAAGAAGGCTGGAGGTGGTTTAAGATAACTTGGCTTGAAGTAAATTAGAATGATATGAGTGGTTAATCTTTTTACTAGGGTATACACTAAAGCAAAACCAAAAGATCTCAAAACTCGCCAGAGTTTGCCACATAGGATTCCTCCTTCACAAATTATTTTGACACGTGGACAATGATCTTAGCTGTCCATTTTAAAAACAATTTCGAAATTTATTTTTAAACGTTCAAAATTCGAAATTCAAATCATATCAAAAACAAAATATTTCCATAATAACAAGAACCAAAATAATTTTAACAATTTCGGATATGTAATATATTTCGAAATCTAATTTATATGGGAAATCCGATTTATATGGTAAATCCAATTTTGAATATACATAACTATCTATTTTATAACTACCTAATATCTTTTTTAATTTAAAGCAAAACCGAAGTTTAGGGGAAATCTTGGATATTTAGTATTCCTACCTAATTTATTTTACCAAATATCTTTTCATTTAAAGCAAAGCCAAAATATATGGCAAATTTCGGATATTTAGTATAACTGAAATATATTACCACCTAATTTATTGTTGCAAAATATCTTTTCAATTTAAGCCAAACCGAAATTTATCATCTCCATTTTCATGGATTTGATTTGAAAAAATGAATAAAATGTTCATTTAGAAATCTTTTCCGATTAATTTTAGTTTGTAATATTTTATGATTTGAAAAACAAAATTGTACATTATTTGTTGTTATATTTTGGATTTTGATTATTTTTCTGATGTTATAGGTAATTGATCTACATTTTCAAAGAGTGAGGTTGCAACGGATACATCAAACGAGGTAAATAATTAAATTTGGGTGAAATAATTTTGATTTGTTTTAAAATTTAGTTGTTATATTTCGATTTTTACATTTTTATATTAATTTTGTTATATTTTTGTTATTTCACATTTTTAATAATAATTATTTTTATATTTTCAGAATCTTACGTAATTTCATTTATATTTTTGTTGAGTGCATGATCAACTCCAATCATATCATTCATCTGCTGATCTATAATCAGGAATCGATCAAACGAGATAATTAATTATTTTTGGTGAAATAATTTTAATTTTTAACATTTTAGTCGTTATATTTCAGATTTTATCATTTTTGAATATTAATTGTTGCTATATTTCGGATTTTTACATTTGAAAATATAAATTGTTGTTAAATTTTCGAATATTTATCATTTTATCAAACAAGGTAATTATATTTTTGTTGAGTGCATTATTTTTTTATCATTTTTGAATATAAATAATTTTTGAAAATTATTTTTACAAAAATTCAGTTATATTGATATTTTTACAAAAACAATTACAGTTATAATTTCGGTTTTTAAAATAAAAATATGTTTAGATAAATATAATTAAGTTTGTTTGAAAATATTTTTACCAAAATAATTTTAGATCTTTATTTTCGGTTTTTGAAAATAATTTTTGAAAATTATTTTAAGACAATTTCTGTTATAATTTTGCTTTTTAAAATAAAAATATGTTTACATAAATTTTTAGATATTGATTTTCAGTTTGTTTGAAAATATTTTCATAAAATATTTTTACAACAATAATTATATAATTATTATGTTAATTAATTTCGGTTTTCATATAATTTTTAGATTAGATATTGATTTTCAGTTTTTGAAAATACTTTTTGAAAATTATTTTTACAAAACATTCAGTTATAATTTCGGTTATTTAAAATAAAAATATGTTTAGATAAATTTTTAGATATTGATTTTCAGTTTGTTTGAAATTATTTTCATAAAATATTTTACGACAATAATTATATAATTATTAAATTAATTAATTTCGGTTTTCATATAATTTTTAGATTAGATATTGATTTTTGGTTTTTGAAAATTATTTTTACAAAAATTTCAGTTATAATTTCGGTTTTTGAAATAAAAATATGTTTAGATAAATTTTTAGATATTGATTTTCAGTTTGTTTGCAAATATTTTCATAAAATAGTTTTACATCAATAATTATGTAATTATTATATTAATTAATTTCGGTTTTCATATAATTTTTAGATTAGATATTGATTTTCTTTTTTGAACATTAATTTTGAAAATTAGTTTTACCAAAATTTCAGTTATAATTTCTGTTTTTAAAATAAAAATATGTTTAGATAAATTTTTAGATATTGATTTTCAGTTTGTTTGCAAATATTTTCATAAAATATTTTTACAACAATAATTATATAATTATTATATTTATTAATTTTGGTTTTCATATAATTTGTTAGATTAGATATTGATTTTCTGTTTTTTAAAATATTTTTATATATTGATTTTCAGTTTGTTTTAAAATATTTTCAATAAATATGTTTACAACAATTTCAGTTATAATTTTTATTTTTAAATTAAAAATATTTTTAAAATATTTTTAGATTTTTGAATTCCCTTCAATTCTTAATTAATTTAAAAAATTACTGAAATTAATATATTTCATTTAAAGTAAGATTTTTGACTAAAATAGTTAAATTTGTTTTAGGTAGTTAATTATTAGTATCATATCTTATTTGATAATTTTCCAAAAATATATTGATGTAATATTTTATCTTTTAATATTCATTATAAAAAATTTTGTGTTTATTAAAACATTCATTTTGTTTTAGGTAGTTAATTATTAGTATCATATCTTATTTGATAATTTTCCAAAAATATATTGTTGTAATATTTTATCTTTTAATATTCATTATAAAAAATTTTGTGTTTATTAAAACATTCATTTTTCATATAATTTTTAGATATTGATTTTCGGTTTGTTTGAAAATATTTTTAAAATATTTTTACAATAATTCAGTTATAATTTTGAAAAATTAGAGAATGTTAATTTCAATATTCAGTTACAATTGTTTTAATTCCATCATTATCTTAGGTCTCTATCAAAATATGGAAGATATAGAAGGTAGGATGCATCTATCCAAGTTTCGACGTATGCGGCGTCTTGAAATCATAAGATCAAGACATGGAAGTAAGATAAATGCTTTAGATGATCAAGAAAATGGAGTAGATATAAAGAGCAAGGAAGCGAGAAAACGTCGTAAAGATATTTTAAATGCAAAAAGAAACAAACAGATAAAAATTCTAGATCAATTTGCTTTTTGAGGCGTCCTCTTAGAAATATAACTAATCAAGTGATGCATGTTAGATCGTCTGCTAGGAATCGGGATCATGTTAATGTTGATACTTATGGCATTGAAAATCAACATGGAGGAGTGAAAGGTACATTATGCGCTTTAATTTTATCATATTAAATTATATAATTGTTATCATTTATTGAATTTTTAAATTATAACTTATAATTAGATAGTTTTCTTATGTTATTATATTGGTTAGTTTGTTTATTTTTCCAAATATTGCTATCGTGAGTTTTAATGTATTAATATTATTTAATTGCATCCTTTTGAATGTATATGATTCTACGGGGCGTATATTTGGTGAATCTGTCAATACTCGATTAGCAAAACAACGTTCTTCATATCTTTTGGTGAAAGATTCAAATCAAAAAATATAAACGATATTTCGGACAAACACGAAGTGATTGTTGGACGATACCATCAAGGTAATTAATTTTATTTATTTTAAATAATTTTAGGTAATTTATTATACTTTTATTGAACAAATATGTTTTTTAGTAGATATAAAAATTACTTGTCATTTGTCCTAGATAGTATATCTTCATCTTCAAGTACTCATCAGTCCACACAAAGCGACCAACTAATTCAATTAGAAAGTGAAAAGATATTATTATAATTAAATTTTAAAATAATTTTGATCGTGTAATTTTTCGTTAATTCTAATATTTGTATTCTGCATATATTGTTAAAAGCATTATATTTTCTTTGCTTATAATGTTTTTATATTAAATCTTCTTTGTTTAGCCCGTGGATGTGTGGATTAAAAATGACATGAATGTTTTGTCTAATGAAAAGGGGTCGTTCTCCATGCAAATCAAGGTAATATGTTTTCTTTTCTTAAGTATTTTATCATGTTATGATTTATCTATTATGATTTTCGGATTTTTAATTATTTTTGGATTTTTATGAAATATGAAATTATTTGTTTAATTTTTCAATAACAAATTAATATATGATATTTTTCATTTTTTAGGCTTTGATTTACCCGTTATTTTTAGATTTTATATCATAAGAAAAGATATAAATAAAATATCTTTTAGATGTAAAATTTATTGACCTACTTGGATTTGAACTAAGAAAACTTCTAAATTAACCTTTTTAAGTTGAAAAAATTACAATAAATTCAATCAAGTTTATTTGGATATAATATAGGTCATAGAAATCAAATGAAATAGACATACAATAATAAAATTAGTAAATACATGACTATACATTCATATTATTGCATAAAATAAATAGAAAAAGACAAGTATAATTAAACATAAAGTAAATACCATACAAAACTAGAAAACTTATAAGATAAAGTCAGTTTATTGTACTAAATGTATTTTTGGTGTTCTTAGAATTGTTTTGAGTTGCCTTTTCCATTTAAAATAACACGTAAATAGATAAAATGAAAATTACATTAGATATAAGAAAATTCATAAAAATTAACTACCAATTAAAAATTATTTAGCTTAAAAATATAACTAGCATAGCTACCATATTTATTAATACGATTTTAATTATGATTTATTATCTTTTAATTTTTAACTTTATCATGATTTCCAAGCAATGATATATTTTCAAACCTCAATGGGGGTGGGTGAGAGTGGGGTTCACGTGTTTGAAGGGATTGAGTTGTTAGATATTTAAAATTATATTAGAATGAGAGTGATGAAACGCGATGAAATATAGATGAATTACGATAAGACCGTGCTTAGCACGGGCTAAAACACTAGTTTAATAGATAGGATAACCCTTAACAGAACAGAATCAAAGAATATAATTCACAAATCAACCCAAAAGATTTGGAAGAAACGCTTTGTTGTTGTTCTTTCCATTTGAGCTATGTTAGAGTTACTAAATCTAAAATTTCTATAATACGTCGAACTTGATTATTTTCTTACGATATATTATCGGATATCTTACTTGCGGATTTGCTTCTGCAATCAAATAACTTAGGAATAAAAATAAACACAACAAGGACAATTCTATAGGCAACTATAAGCACAATGCTTTATGGATCAGAATATATGACAATCAAAAAGAACATATGCAAAAGTAAGTGTTCAGGAAAAGGAATGATATGATAGACTTGTGGATATAGACTAAACGATAAGGTAAGATATAAGTATATTTGCTCTATTGAGGATAAAATGAATGAGAACCGATTGAGAATTTGAGATACTCTGATCACATGCAACACAATGTTCAAAACAGCGAAAGCGCAGAGCAAACTGGTAGACCCTTTTATAAAGCGAGGTGAAAGCTTCAGAGCATTTGGTGAAAGCCTTATGACTTACGTATATAATTTTGAATGTTTAAATGTTATAAACATATAATATGCAGTGGCATAAAATTTTACTATAGATACATTTAGGTCATGATTAGTAAATAAGAATTAAATATGCCAAAGTATAGCGGAAATCATAATAATCTAAGCTACATGTATAAGATACATATCTTATTTCTAGTCAGATGGTCATACTAAAAGATACATGATCCTAAAGTTAAATTTCCTTATTAAAGGGGCGTGAGGAAAAGAAAATAAAGAGCTAGGAGCATTTTAATTTTAGTTAAATATTCTTTTATATCCTCCTATATTGTCTAAAACACGCGCTTCAAAAGAGAAGTGCTTCATGGTGTTTGTGAAGCGCACACGAATTTGGGGATTCGACTCAATTAATGAAGTTAGGGTTAGGGTTAGAGTTTTGAGTCGAAATCCAGTGAGATTTTTGGAGTGGGAATTTCGTCAAGCATTTTGTGGGCGATTAGATTTTGTTCGCAGGCGAGGAGAGGAGAGGACAAAAGCAACGTGTAAGGATGTGGAGATTTCTCACTGGTTCACTTTAATGACTATAATGCCACTATGGTTTCGATGTAATTACGAGAAAGTTGGAGTGGGATTTGATGTGGAGTTAAGGGTATTTTTGTCAGAAAGGAGAGTTGGTTGGATTAGACGCTAGGTTTAGATTACTTTTGTATTAATTATTGTTTAAGCAGTGTAGATGAGGAGTTAACAACATCTTGCTACTACCCTCGTGCGATTTGATGAAGAAATATAAATTAGTTGCATTATTGCACATCATCAATAATCCAGATTATTGAAAGATTAAAGAAACCCTAGTTATTTATATGGGTTTTTTTCCGACTAAATTGCACTTAAATACTACAATGTTTCTCAGTTTTAGCACTTATATACCACGAGTTGTTTTGTGTGAGAAATAAATAGCATAAATTATTTTAAAATTGGCATGATAGTACCCTCGACCATGCAAACATAAGAATTTTCATCTGAATGTTCTCATGTGACACTATAACATATTAATTTTATAATTTTCTAACTATTAATAATTGTTAACTTTATCGTTAAACATATCTCAACTCTATTTTAAAGTAGATTTAAGTTCAGTTTAAGAAAAATTTGGTAGATTTAATTGCACATTTAATAAATATTAATAGTTAAAAGCTTTAAAATTAGCATTTAAGTATCATAGATAAACTTTCAGGAGAAAAGTTTTCCATTTGCATGATCAAGGATATTAACGTGTCAATTTTAAACGGCTTATGATATTTATTTGCGATAAAAACAACTCATTGTATATAAATGCAAAACAGAAACTTTATGGTATTTAAGTGCCATTAAGTCTTTTTCCCCTTAGAAACCACCTAAAACATAGTCTAACTATACAAAATAAATAAATAGATAAAGTATAACCTTAAAATTATCATATTCAAGATACATAACTTGTAAAACTTTTTTAAAGGTAATTTTGGATTTTTAGTGAAATTATTTATCGGAGGTAGTTGATTGCAACACAACCCCACTTTGAATGTTTATACATAAATTAAAATTCAAAGGTGTTTCTGGATAGTTACCTTATTTTAAAGGTGGTCTTGCCTATTTATATTCCCCTTGTTGATTTATTTGCATGGATAGGTAGAAAGTGGTACTTCTAGCGCACTATATGAAGAAATTTTCTTTAATATGATCATAGATCAGTAAGATACAAAATATAAAAATTAACTTAGATTCATTAGTTTTCTCTGACACTGAGACGTCCATTGCATGCAGTAACTCAGTTTTCTGGTAAAGTGCAGATGACAATAATTTTCTCAGCAAATCCAAACGGAGTTCTCCCATCACAAAACCAAACATCTATATATTAAGCCCAGAAATCTGGGAGATAAACCTTTAAAAAAAAAAAAGGCAATACTTTGATAACAAGAACAGGATATTTGACCAAAAATAAAGCAAGTAGTGCATATCATAATGTACAACCACATCTTTATTAAAACAAGATACAACATTCTATGTCATTCATATATACTGATTAATAGACCCCAGCAAATGCTTCACTGCCATTAGAAGTAGAATTTAGCTAATAAGCTCCTAAAAGGCATCAGAACGCGTCGCCAAACAAAATGAGCTCTGGATTTCGCCTACAACCTTTTCCCTGTCAAATATATGCCAGTTAGATTTGAGAATGCTAAGATATCTATGAAGATAAAATAATCTTTATGAGGCATCTCCATTCTTTTTTCGTTGTTATGATACGATGTATAGCTGAGCACGCATACTTACCATTGGCGGCGGCAACAGCAACAATAACAAAGCCTTTATTCCAAATCTTTTGGATCGGCTACATGAATATTATTCTATCATTAATTTTTCTTTAGGGTTACCTTCTCTGTTAAATTAACCATGATAAGGTTTTTTTTTGAGTTGCTTGCATTACCAAAAAACTATCAGAACTCACATAAAACCAGCTCAAACATTTCTGTCTGTCTAATAAATAAATTATACTAGCTTGTAATCCTAATTAGCCTAATAAATTTAGCTACTTGTATTAATTCCTAAATTATTAGCATGTAAAGAAAGCAAGAAATTAAACTAATTAAGAAAAAGCAAGAAAACTTGCTAAAGCTTGAAATTAAATCTACCCTATAAAGGACAGAGTTTGGAAGAGGCTTCAAGGCTGGAGGGAAAAACTCTTATCGAAAGCAGGCAAAGAAGTTCTCATCAAAGCCGTAGCATAGACAATCCTGACATATGCCATGAGTGTATTCAAGCTCCCTTCTGGTCTATGTGATGATCTCACACGGATGATGAACAAATTTTGGTGGGGGAATAATAAGGAGGGGAACTCAATTCATTGGCTTAGATGGAGTCGTATGTGCTTACCGAAGAAGGAAGGTGGGCTTGGTTTCAGGGATCTCGAAAGCTTTAATCTCGCACTACTTGCAAAGAGAGGATGGGGATTTTGCGGGAACCAAATATCCTTTGTCATAAAATTCTCAAAAAGAAATACTTTCCAAACAGCGATTTCCTGAGTGCTAAATTGGGCAACAAGCCATCATTAATTTGGAGGAGTATTTTGGAGGGTCGGGACACACTCAAAAAAGGAGTTCGGTGGTGCATTGGCAAAGGGGATCGTGTTAGAGTTTGGGGCGATCCTTGGATCCCTCGTCCAAGTACATTCAGAGTGACTTCACCATGTAGTGTGGAGAATAGAGGGCTTAGAGTTTCAGAGCTCATTATTCAAGAGGAACGAGTTTGGGACGAGCACAAGCTAAAGGAGTTATTCTTCTAACATGACATCGAGGAGATTCTCTCTATTCCTCTAGCCGATCCAGGAGTAGACGACAAACTGATTTGGCATTTTGATTCAAAGGGAGTTTTCTCGGTTAAAAGTGCCTACTACTTGGAGTTTGAAAGCAGACGTCATGTCAATCAAACAATGCTATGTGGTAGCACATCGACTAGTAATGAATGTTCACAAAGCCCGTGGTCAATAATATGGCGAGCTACTATTCCAAATAAAACTAAAATTTTCTCATGGCGAGTGTGCAACAATATTTTACCAACAAAGGATAACCTCATCAGAAGGGGTGTTGAAATTGATCCGATATGTTGCTTGTGTGGCGAGAAGGAAGAATCCATTTTGCATATGATATTTGAGTGCCCAAAGAGCATCGAGGCATGGAAAGAAATACAATTAGCAGATGCTATTGATAAAGTTCGAGGAAATAACTCTAAATGGTGGATTGTTGATTTAGGGGAGAAGATAGATATCCATGCGCTAGAGCTTTTATTAATGACACTTTGGCACTTATGGCATAACAGGAATCAAGTGAGGATGGGCAAGGAGTCGTCATTTACAAAAAGCTTATGTCTCTCAGCAGCAAATTTACTCTCTGAGTATCAACTCGCTCAAGAGTACAAACAGGTTCCTAGAGCTCATCAAACCGAATCACTAAGAAGAAATTCGGAGGGGCCTTCAATGTTTGTTGATGGAGCTTGGTTAAAGGATTCGAAGAAGGGCGGTGTGGGGATAGTCATTTTCAATGAGGCCAAGACATATATAGCGTCAAAGGCAATTCCAATAAAGAAGATCGATTCATCTGCAACTACTGAAGCTCTGGCTATTCACGAGGGATTAAAGTTCGCTCAACAGCTCGGTATCTCCACCATCTCAATATTTAGTGATGCTCTAAATGTGGTTCGTGAATTTCGCAATTCGGGGGAATCACTAGCAAGCTATGGAGGCATTGTCAAGGGGGCTAAACAGCTAGAAAGGAGTTTCTCAGTTATATCATTTAATTTTATTAGGAGAGATGAGAATTGTGTAGCTCATCGACTAGCTAATATCGCACTAGGCCTTTCATGTTGTAACTCATGAGTCGGAGAAATCCCAGAGTGGATTGACTCCTTGTTAGCTCATTGATTTGATTAATAAAGAAGGTCTTTCATCAAAAAAAAAAGTAAGAATTAAAAAGGCAAAACTTGTTGAAGAAATCAAATCTTTATTGTAACCGAACATCTTGTTCGGATAATTTGTTGTGAATTCAATATTTCTTGTAACTATTTCCACTATTCAGAGATACTTTGTTATATCCCCATCTATATGTATCCGAGCTCACTGTGAATACAATCATCAAGTTCTCATCTAAATCCTAACTTTATATATGGTATCAGAGCACATCGTGCCATCAAGACCCCTCTTGGCCTAGTTTTTTTTTTTCCTCCATCTTTTCCACAAATACTAGCCTATAATTCTCTCCATGGCAGACAAGTCCTCTTCGTCGCCACCCACCTCTGCCACAACCGACGCGGTTGCCAATCCGTATTTCCTTCATTCTTCTGACAATCCAGGAGCTGTATTGGTCTCCCACCTTCTCACCGGTGAGAATTATCCTACTTGAAGTCGAGCCATGATCATGGCGTTGACAGCGAAAAACAAACTCGGATTTGTCGATGGCTCTATCCCACAACCAGCAACCAATGATTTGTTATTTTCATCGTGGCAACGTGTTAATAAGATTGTCCTTTCGTGGCTTCTCAATTCCATCCACCGAGATCTCGCTCCTACTGTTCTATATGCAGCGACGGCTGCAGCTGTCTGGGACAACCTTCGTGATCATTTCTCTCCTTCCGACGGTCCTCGTATTTTCCACTTAGAGTGAGCTCTCGCTGTTTCACATCAAAATAGTGACTCTGTAGCAGTGTACTACAATCGCCTGAAAGTCCTTTGGGACGAACTCTCAACATACAGTGTTTTGCCCATGTGTACGTGTAACGCACGCTGTGAAATGCTCAAAGTTACTCAACAGAGACAAATTATACAATTTCTCATGGGCCTTCATGAGATCTACTCAAATGTTAGGAGCCAGATTTTGCTCATGGATCCTCTTCCGAACATTGGACATGCTTACTCGTTCTTGAAGATGAAAGTCAACGATCTATGCACACAGCTCCATCCACTGTCGAGTTCTCTGCCAATGCAGCAGTAGTTCATCCTTCCTCTTATTACAAGCTTAATGGATATCCTGCACACTACAAGCCCCAATTAGCCATTCCAGAGAAGGCCACAGTCCCTCCTGCTTCTTCGACTCCTACTTCTTCCTTTACCAGTGAGGAATATCAGCAAATTTTGCATCTTCTTGGTGAGGTAAATCAGCCGGCTAAGGCTAATCTTGCAGGTACAACTCATTGTTTTCTTTCAGCTGGATGTGCTACAGATCATATATCTAATTCAAATTCATTATTTTCAAGATATTATTTTTCCAACTTGCCCACAACCTATTATAATTCCCAATGGACAATCTATTCCTGTCTCATGCATAGGCTCAATCCAGTTAACACCCATGATGCTTCTCAGAAATATCCTTTTGCACCTGATTTCAAGTTCAATCTTCTTTCTGTTAAGAAGCTTACTTGTGATCTTCAATGCTCAGTCTCATTTTTTTTCCATCTTATTGTCTCTTTCAGGACCTCTCGACGGGAAAGGTGATTGGTCGGGTGGTCGGGGTCTTGAACATGCTGGACTATATTATTTGGATATGGAGCCTTCACGAAAAACATCTCGTCTCTCTACCTCTATTTCATTTGTCTTATGGCACAAGCAATTAGGTCATCCCGGATCTGAACGTTTGAATAAACTTAGTAGCACTGTTTGCTTTCCTTTAAATAACACCCCACATATTTGTGATGTTTGTCATGTTTCTAAACAATCGAGATTATCATTTCCTTGTTCTATTAGCACCATTGAACCATTTGATTCAATACATATTGATATTTGGGGAAAATATTCTGTTCCTACTCGTAATGGTGCTTGTGGATGATTTTAGTTGGTGCACATGGACTTTTTTAATGAAATTCAAATTTGAAACCTTCTCTATTACTTGTAATTTTCATGCTCATGTTAAAACTCAGTTTAATCGTTGCATCAAAGTTGTTCTTTCTGATCATGGATCTGAATTTTTTTCATCTGCCATGACTTCCTTTTTTCATGAAAATGGTATTGTGCATCAACATAGTTGTGTGTATACTCATCAGCAAAATGGTGTTGTCAAATGCAAACACCGTCATCTTCTAGCTGTAGTCCGTGCTTTGCATTTTCAAGCTCACTTGCCCCTTTTATTTTGGGGTGATTGCCTTCTCACTGCTACATACTTGATTAATAGGACTCACATCGGTTCTAAATGGAAGTACACCCTTCAAAATTCTTTACAACCGGGATCCAAACTACGCCCATCTTCGTGTATTTGGTTGTTCGTGCTATGCCGCCACCGGTCACCTCCACCATGACAAGTTTGGCCATCGTGCCAAGCGTTGTCTATTCTTGGGTTATTCATCTGTTCAGAAAGCATATCGCCTTCCTGATCTCACCGCCAATTCATTCTTCACAAGTCGAGATGTAATCTTTCATGAGAATGTATTTCCTTTCTCCTTCCATGAAACGTCCTCCTCGGTGCCTACATCACATAATGTTTTGCCATTACCTATAGAAGACACCAGTATACCTCCATCGAATCCTATATCAAATCCTACACCACAAATCCCTCCTACCTCACAACAACTAGCCACTGATCCTATTTCAGAACCTGCACCATCTCCTCAAGAGGTTAGGCATTCCACACGTCCAAGACATGCTCCTAAATATTTGTCTAACTATGATTGCCCTTATGTTCAACCTGCTAATTCACCTTCCTCGGCGAGCTTTGTCACTTCAAGTACACCGTATCCCATATCTCATGTGCTTTCATATGATCGTTTTAGTTCTTCTCACAAAGCTTTCCTTGCTAGCATTGATTGTAGAACAGAATCAACATCCTTTTCTGTAGCTAACAGTAATCCAAAGTGGAAAGAGGCCGTGGCAGCTAAAATGAAAGCACTAGAGCTTAACAATACCTGGACCTTGATAGCTCTCCCAGCTTGCATAAAACCCATTGGCTGTAATGGGCTTACAAAATTAAATATCATTCTGACAGGTACTATCGAAAGGTACAAGGCAAGGCTCGTCGCAAAGGGCTACACACAGATTGAAGGCCTAGATTTCAATGAAACATTTGCTCCCGTTGCAAAGCTTGTCAACGTGAGTTGTCTCCTAGCTGTTGCATCAGTTTGATCTTGGCCTTTATATCAATTAGACGTTAACAATGCTTTTTTGCATGGGGAGCTTGAAGAGGAAGTGTACATGACAATTCCACCTGGTTTTGCTAAACAGGGGGAGAGGAGAGTATGTCATTTAAACAAGTCCCTTTATGGACTTAAACAGGCATCGCGAAATTGGTTCTCCAAATTTTCCTCGGCCCTTTCGGAGATCGGCTTCACTCAATCCAAGGCTGACTACTCTTTATTTACTTCTCAACGAGGGAATTTGGTCGTCGTTGTTCTTGTTTATGTTAACGATATCAAAATTATTGGTGATGATTATGTTTGTATTGCATTTCTCAAGCGTTTTTACACTCCAAATTTCATATCAAAGACCTTGGTACACTAAAATATTTTCTTGGTTTGGAATTGGCGCGTTCTAAGAATGGAATCTTTCTTTCTCAAAGAAAATATGCCTTAGACATTCTCAGTACCTCGGGGGTTTTAGGGGACGTACTAGTGATTTCCCTATGGAGCAGAATTTCAAACTCAATTAGATGATGGGCCTCTTCTTGTCGATCCTTCTCAGTATAGATGTTTGATCGGTCGTCTTCTTTATCTCACCATCACCAGACCCAACATTGTTTTTGCAGTCAACCTTCTTAGTCAATTCATCAGCACACCTCGTGAACCTCACTGGCGAGCTGCACTTCGAATTCTTCATTATATTAAGTCATCCCCAGGAACTAGCTTTCTCCTTTCTTCCCATAGTCCTCTCCTCGTTGACGCTTACTGTGACTCAGACTGGGCCTCTTGCCCCATTTCATGACATTCCACCACAGGTTATTGCACATTCCTTAGTACCAATCCAATTTCGTGGAAATCTAAAAAGCAACAAACTGTATCCCGTTCCTTTGCCGAAGCTGAATACCGAGCAATGGCATCCGCTACATGCGAACTCCTTTGGCTCAGTTATTTACTTCGTGATCTTCTTGGTCCATTTAACACTGCAACCCTATATTGTGATAATCAAGCTGCTTAGCATATTGCATCCAATCTAGTGTTCCACGAGCGCACAAAGCATATTGAGATCGTTTGCCATCTAGTTCGAGATAAAATTCAAGATGGGTTTATTAGAACATCTTATGTGCCAAGTCATCTTCAACTTGCTGACGTGTTTACAAAGCCACTCGATCGTGATCAATTTCATTCCTTGACCGGCAAGCTTATTCGTGCTTTCCACTCTCAGCTTGAGGGGGAGTGTCAAAGAAATCAAATCTTTATTGTACCTGATCATCTTGTTGGGATAATTTGTTGTAAATTCAATATTTGTTATAAGTATTTCCACTATTCAGGGATACTTTGTTATATCCCCATCTATATGTATCCAAGCTCACTGTTAATACAATCGTCAATTTCTCATCTAAATCCTAACTTTCTATAAAACTAAAAACTCACATTGAAAGGTGTTGGCCGTTCTTGTAGACTCAAAAATTATTCAAGTCTTCATTAGCAAAATATAGAATAAGAACTTTAGAGAGGAAAAAATTATTATTTTATTGTAAAAACTAAGGTTTTTATAAATTTGGAAGGCACTAAAGAGCAACCCCTCAACCCAAAAAATGGATTATAAAATTTCACACCCTCTCCCTAAAGATCTCACCCCTATTTATAGATTACAAGAACTACTCTCAACCCTACAAACTTGCTCCCTGAGAAAAATAATTTTAGTCATTGATTGAATTTTCCCATCTGTTAAGCGCTTATCGATACCAATATCGATAAGGGTATCGATACCGGTATCGATACCGTATCGACGTTGCCAACGATACTAGCTTGACTCGTTTGTAGATTTTGCTAATTTCTTTCTTGAGCTCCAAGATTTGTTGAGTGGGCTATTGGGCTTCTTTTTGGGCTTGTCTTGGGGCTCTTCTTGGCTCTTAATTTCCTCAAAACCTTTATCAACTTGTCCATTGTATACTACTTCTAGTACTAATACACGGTGAGTGCCTCCCATCTGAGAGGTCTTCCCACCTTGACATAATACACGGTGTCTCCTTCAACATGGATGATCCCGAATCTCGCGGCCCTCAGGTTTCATGGAAACCTGGCTCCAACTGCTGCATTTGGGAGGGAGTCACTTGCGACCCCAAATCTGGCCACGTCCTTGGCCTTGACCTCAGTCAACGTTATATCAATGGTACACTCAGTTTTAGCCTCTTCAATTTCACCTCCCTCCAAACTCTCGACCTCTCCGGCAATGACTTTGAAGGAGACTTTCCTCGAGTGGGGTTTGAGAACTTTACGAAGCTCTCCCATCTCAATCTCTCATATGCCTATGCGGGATTCAGTGGTCAGATTCCCATCGGCATCTCTCGCTTAACTGACCTCATCTCCCTCGACCTCAGCTCAAATATTGCAGAAATCCGTCATCCAAGTTTCCGAACTCTAGTTAGAAACCTTAGCAATCTCAAGGAGCTCTATCTCGACTTCGTCGACATGTCCTCGAACCTAGACTAGGGAAGTGCTTTGTCCACCTCAATGCCTCACCTTCAAGCGCTCAGTTTGAGCAACTGTGATCTCCCAGGCAAACCTACTTGTTTTCGGTCAAGTTTTTTATCTAATTAGTTTTATAATTAAGCATTCCCTTACTTACATAAAGTATATTTGGAGTTGCAGGATTGTTGCCGACTGACATCTGGACATCACACACCAACTTGACTCTTCTCGACCTAACATGGAATCGGGTGCTTTCTGGGAATCTGCTGGATTTTCAAAACAACAATGCTTTGCGAAGTTTGAGCCTTTTTCTCACGAATTTATCCGGGAATATCCCAAACTGTATTTCGAATCTCAAGTACTTGACTCTTCTGGATATCTCACACCGTGGTGTGACCGAAATGATACCATCTTCCATTGGGAATCTTAGCCAGCTCGCATATTTATATCTCTCATCCACTGAATTTATGGGTGTAGTCCCCACTTCTATCGGAAATCTGACTCATCTCACATCCATATATCTACGTTCTAACTTCCTTTCTGGATCGGTACCAGTGTCGTTGTTTACCCTCCCTGCTTTGGAGTCATTGGAGCTCTCTGATAACCAATTCTCTGGTGAGTTAAAAGAGTTTTCAAATCCTTCAATGTCTTTAAGCTCTCTTGATTTGAGTAATAATCAACTTCAAGGACAGATTCCAATATCCTTGTTTAAGCTCTTAGCCCTTGAATCACTCGGATTGTCATTAAACGACATCAGTGGAACAGTGGACCTCGGCATGATAAGAAACCTTGTGAATTTAATAGCACTCAGCCTTTCTCAAAATAATGTATTATCTGTACAAGAAGTTAGTGACATTAATTATTCTGACACCTTTCCCAGCCTTAATTATTTAGGCTTGGCTTCATGCAACCTCATCAAAGTGCCTGCCTTTCTAAGATACCAATATGAACTCGAACAATTGGATCTTTCTGATAACAAGATTGGTGGCGGAATACCATAGTGGATATGGAGATTAGACGATATATTTAACTTGAATCTCTCCATGAATAAATTCACACATTTCGAAGGCCCACATATTCTCTCTAGCAAACATGTTTATAACTCTATTGATCTCCATTCAAACTCGCTTTGGGGACCAATTGTACTTCCTTCGACGTCTTTCACTTATTTAGATTACTCGAATAATAACATCTCATCAGTTGTCCCATCTAACATTTCCTACTATATTTTCGACTGCACTCAACTTCTACTCAAGGAAAATAATCTTACTGGAGAAATCCCAATATCTATCTGCAAAGTACAATATCTCGAAGTCCTTAACTTATCTGGAAATAGTTTGAGTGGTTCAACCCCTTCTTGTCTATCTGATATGATATATCTTACTGTCTTGAATCTAAAAGGGAACCAACTTCAAGGGGCAATTCCTAAACATTTTAGTAAAGGATGCATGCTAGAGGCATTGATCCTTAGTGACAATGGTTTGAAAGTCCAATTTCTCGAACTTTACTCAATTGTGGGTCGCTAAAGATTTTAGACCTTGGGAACAATCAGATTGTTGAAGGTTTTCCATCTTGGCTGGGACAAATGGTTAACATCTCTGTTCTAGTTCTTTGAGGAAATGCATTTCATGGGCAAGTTGAAGTTACAGAAAGCCTTTAGGCAAATAACACATTTTCAAAATTGCAACTATTTGATCTATCTTCCAATCACTTCAATGGAAATTTGCCTTCAAATTGTTTCACCAATTTAAAATCCATGATGAATTTCTCCACTATGAATCAAGGTGATGATATAATTGAACACAGTGTTTATTAGTATGAAGTTTCAATCATAACTAACGGGTATGAATATACCTTTCTGAGAATATTAGCGATATCATATACATTTGTGGATTTCTCAAATAACAACTTTGATGGTAATATTCCTGAGGTGATCGGTAAACTCCAAGGCCTTTACATGTTGAATTTATCACAAAATTCTCTCACAGGAGAGATTCCTTCAGTAATTGGAAAATTGAGGCAACTTGAATATTGGACCTTTCTATAAACCATTTGTCTGGACAGATTCCTCAAGAATTGACTTCTCTCACTTTCTTAAAATCTTTAAACCTTTTTAGCAACAATCTAACGGGAAGAATTCCTCAAAGTAATCAGTTCAATACATTTTCAAACGCTTCTTACCCGGATAATGATGGATTGTGTGGAAGTCTATTATCAAAGCAATGCAACAATGGAAGCCTAAATCGGACAAGTGTAGCGCAACCTATAGCCTCTAATCATTCATCATCATCAACCTATATCATTGTACTTGCGCTATTAATCGGTCTGGGATTTGGAATGGGGTTTGCTATGACCTTTGTGCTTCGGAATGTGCAACTGAAATTTTTGAAAAGGCAAAATACTACCAATATCTAGCTATTCCTGAACCCTTTTTTGATCTCTCAGCTTTTCATATTTTTTAAATAAAGATGCTCCTTTTTATCTCCGCTTGTGTTTTAAATATAGATGCTGAAGCTTAGATTGGATACGAAGAAATAAATAAAATGGCTTGTAGCTCGCTACAATGTGTCTATTGTGTTCTAATCTAAGAATTACTGTTCAATTATTGTTCATAATGCAGTACTTATACAAGAAGTGCGCTGGCCACTTTCAAACCCCAATCAGTTAGCAGTATTTAAATCGTTGATGTTTGAAATGGGTATAATGTCCTTTAAAAGAATGTAGATATAGCTGTGATTTTTGTGGCCAAAAATATTATTTTGGCAATTTTTATAAATGCTAGATGTTGGCATTATTGGATTTGGATCCTCTCATCAACAATATTTGCCTTTCGATTTTGATCACGGCTCAAAGTTGATAATGTTAATAGCCAAAAGCAAGTAATTTGCTAAATAAACATTACTTTTGATCTTGAGACCATAATTTTTATAAGCAACATTGGATGCATCCTCAAAGTCTGCTTTACATTTTATGCTATCTCATAAGGAAAGACCACCATCAAATCACCATTCATCTTATTCATAGTAGGAAATCCAACAACTATAATGAAACCTCATCTAGAATCAATCAATACTCAAGCTCTCATAGATATCTTTAAAAAAATAAAAGACTTTCAGACATCACTATGTATTCTTACAGAACATATGAAACTATACACATGTATAATATTTTCTCCCACTCATATATACAGTACTCTGTGCCCAACAACTTTGCCTTCAAAGCATGTTCACTATCCACAGCTTATATCTATGTACATACAAATACACAAGACAGGGTCCAATCAGTTCCATATCAGATAGCCTCTTACAAAGCTTCGTGTAGAGTTCAATACTACCATATTCCTTTATGCTCTTACCCAATCCTTGCAATACAGCAACTCTATCCAAATAATCAGGACATAAACCAAGGTCAAGCATTTTCATGAGAGTATCTGAAGCATCTGAATAGTACCCTCCTTTAATATAACCTCGAAGTAACCAGGATAGAGTCTTCTTCCTTCGGCCAGAACCCATAATCTCAATTCTAGTGAGCAATCTGTTAACAGCACTAACTTCCTTTTGAGAAGCACAAATGGCTAGAACAATATCACAAAGCTCTTTGTCAGGCTCTTTGCCTGATAGCTTCATTTGCCATAGCTCGTTCTCAGCTTCCAACCCTAATCCTGCACAAGTGTAAATTGCGAGGAGCTTCTCATGAACTATACCGGTAGTTATAGAGCTTCCTTCTTGGATGGCGCAATTTGATAAGCGTACTCCATAGTTTATGATATCGGATTGATATTTCTCGATATGATTTGTATTCTCATCATCGAGTTCAGCAATATAGCCTGACTTCATTGATGCCTTTAACTTGCGCAAAGCTTTTGAGAACTCTTTCTGCTCTTTGACTAATGCAGTTAATGCTATAAGGTAGCTGTAAGCCTCAGGGTTCAGTCCACACTCTTTGAATTCGATTACTAACTTGACAGCACCCATGTAATTTCCATCTACCTGAGAGATTTAAAGATTATCACGAGCCGGTTAATTCGGAATTTTTCTGCCTAGATAAAATCAACTAAAAACATAACAATTTATTCAGGACGAAGAAGGAATCAAATGGCACCAGATTACTGATTGTTCCTTGTTTATAAGATTAAATTATCTCCTCACAGCAAGTAACGGTCATCATATGATTAAATGGATAACAATGTGAACTTATTCAACCAGGTGCCCTACCTAAACTGATAATATGGTACATCAGCTTTATTTAATATGGGTACATAGACTATGGTGGAGTATTGATTTTCTATGCAATTGAATAAGCCACTTAACGCATAAGATATAGTGCATGTAGTACTCGTCCATATTCATTATCATGTGAAACAATATGGCAAACATGGGTTTAATATGGAAAATATTAGTAGACGTAGCTTGAAAAGGGTCGAAGATGCAGAAAAATATAATGGTGACTAAAGGTCAACTGACAAAAGAGTATAATTGTCTTCTTCTTCCACATAAAGTTCAAAATATTTTCAGATATATTTTTAAAATCAAATAAAGAAATGGTTCATGATCGTTCGTGGAGTAGTTAGGGCAGTGACCTGAAATACCTGCAATAAGCTGTTAGCCTGTCAGCATCAAATGCAATTTCCAATGAAGTTTACAAATGTGAGAGGCTGTTAAAACTTCTAAATCAACACACAAAGCAACTGCAGAACCCACAGAATTTCAAGCTTAATTTCGAATCAATAAATGCATCCCTTTAGTAGCATTACATGCAATCTCCAAGTGATTCTTATCCAATATCGATAAAGTATGATGTATGCTAGTGTTAGTCCATCACCAAAATATACAGAATATTCTCTTAAATCAAAACAAATCAGCTAGTATAATACAGTTTTCTTTATTCACTACAAAGTAAAGTGCTGCGACACATAAGTAAAAAGAACGTGCAAAGAAGGTCGACAAAAATTTAGGTTGCATCAAAGTATATGCTCCCTCAATCCAAACCATTAATATGATCTTCTGTTACGGCTTTCTTTTTACATACTTTATTTTAATTAAGCAAGGAGACTGAAGGTAGGTTTAAGAGAACTTGGCTAGAAGTAAATTAGAATGATATGAGTGGTTAATTTAATAGAGAAGATAACCCTTAACATAACAAAATCAAAGAATATAATTCACGAATCAACCCAAAAGATTTGGAAGGAACACTTTGTTGTTATCATTGTTGTTCTTCTTTCCATTTGAGCTATTTTGAGTTACTGAATCTAAAATTTCTATAATACGTCTGAACTTGATTATTTTCTTCTAATATAGTATCCTAGAAATCTTACTTGCGGATTTGCTTCTGCAATCAAATAACTTTGAGGATAAAATGAAAGAGAATCGATTGAGAATTTGAGATAGTTTGATCATGTGCAACACAATGTTCAAAACAGCGGAACCGCAGGGCAAACTGGTAGAACCTTTTATAAAACAAGGTGTAAGCTTTAGAGCATTTGGCGCAAGCCTTACGAGTTAAGTATATAATTTGAATTTTTAAATGTTATAAACATATAATATGCAGTGGCGTAAAATTTTACTATAGATACATTTAGGTCATGATTAGAAAATAAGAATTAAATATGCTAAAGTATAGCGCAAATCATAATAAACTAAGCTACATCTATAAAATACATATCTTATTTCTAGTCAGATGGTCATACTAAAAGATACATTAGCCTAAAGTTAAATTTCCTTATTAAAGGGGCGCGAGGAAAAGAAAATAAAGAGCTAGGAGCATTTTAATTTTAGTCAAATATTTTTATATCCTCCTATATTGTCTAAAACATGCTTCAAAAGAGAAGTGCTTCATGGAGTTTGTGAAGCGCACACTTTTGTGATGCTTTAAGTGATGAGGCGTAGATTCCAAGGGATAAATAGCTTCAGTTATGAGTTTTGAATCGATTATCATTCAAAAAGTTTCTAAGCGAGTTTCAGAATGCTTTCCCAAACACTGGTGCAACATAAACCACATGCATCAGGAAAGGTAAGTATAATTAATGGAACATGAAGCACTAAAGGTAGGCATAAGAGAACTTGGTGAAGCTACTAAGAAGGATATTATAGTGATTAGAAGTATATATTGATGAAGCTAGTAAGAAGGATATTATGGTGATTAGAAGTATATAGTCTAAAAGAAATGAATAGAAGAATATGATTCATGTAGCGAACCCAACAATTTGCTATTGATTGATATTATTGTTGTTTCTATCAATAATTGTGTCCATATCATATTTGGAATTTACTTTGCAAAGCTCAACATAAGGAAGATAACTCAGCAATGAATCTAAATCAATGCATACGCAAACTCACCATCATCTTCCATGCAAGATACCCAACAGGCCCACCTCGTCCCTCATCCCCATCCTCACCAATCACATACCCTCCAACTCCCCTCTCCTCATCACACTCTTCACAAACTCCACACCCACCTCCTTCTTCCCCCTCTCCCAATACAAACTCACCACCTTTTCCACCATACTAAACCCCGGCTCGACCCCAACACACTCCATCTCATTCAAAAGCCCAACCACTTCATCAACCTCGTGCTCGCCCGAAACCAACCTCTCGATCCAACCGCAAGCTATCGAAACCATCAGCTCCATCGTCTCCCCATCGACCCTATTCTCCTTCTTCAGCCAATCGAACACTTCCAATGCACAGTACGAGTCCCTTCCTTCTTGGGAGAAGTAGACCAAAACAAGCTGCAGCTCTCGAGACGAGAGCCGTTCGATCATCTCGTTGAGCACATCAGAAGGATCTCGACCATTCGCTCGAGCTCTTCGATGGCTTCGAAGAATCCGTTGGTCATCTCGGATTCGGACTCGCTCGTGAGGATCCGATCGAATCTGACAGATTTCGGCGAAACCCTAACGAATTTGGGAGTTTTTGAAACCCTAAGACGAGGGACAGGGAAGTGGAGACGGCGGCGGAGAGAGGAACTGTACGGAGAAGATAAAGCCATTGGAGTTCGATTCAGTTCACGGAATTAGGGTTAGGGTTAGGGTTTTGAGTCGAAATCCAGTGAGATTTTTGTAGTGGGAATTTCGTCGAGCATTCTGTGGGCGATTGGATTTTGTTCGAAGGAGAGGAGAAGACAAAAGCAACGTGTCAGGATGCGGAGATTTCTCACTGGTGCAATGACGATAATGCCACTATGGTTTAGATGTAATTATGAGAAAGTTGGAGTAGGATTTGGTGTGGAGTTAAGGGTATTTTTGTCAGAAAGGAGACTTGGATTAGACGTTTGGTTTAGATTACTTTTGTATTAATTATTGTTTAAGCAGTGTAGATGAGGAGTTAACATCAGCTAGGTACCGCCGTCGTGCGATTTGATGAAGAAATGTAAATTAGTTGCATTGCTGCATATCATCAATAATCCTGATTATTGAAGGATTAAAGAAAACCTAATTATTTATATGGTTTTTCCCCCTACTAAATTGCACTTAAATACTATAAAATTTCTCAGTTTTGGCCCATATGTATCATGAATTGTTTTTTGGGACAAATAAATAGCGTAAGTTGCTTTAAAATTGATATGTTAGTACATTCGATCATGCAAACGTGAAAAATTTCACCTGAATGTTCTCATATGACACTAACATGTTAATTTTATAACTCAATACACCATTAATATTTATCAAATTTATATTAAACATATCCCATCTCTATTTTAAAATAGAATTAAGTTAAGTTTAAAAAATTTAGACTTAATGGCACATTTAACAAATATTAATAGTTATAAAGTTTTAAAATTAGCATGTAAGTAACATTGAGAAACATTCGGGTGAACATTTTCACATGATTAAGGGTATTAGCATGTCAATTTTAAAACGGCTTATGATATTTATTTGCCACAAAACAACTCATGGTATATAAATGAAAAAGGGGAAACTTTGTGATATTTAAGTGCAACTAAGCCCTTTTTCCCCCTTAGAAACCACCTAAAAAAGAGTCTAATTATACAGAAAAAATAAAGAATAACCTTAAAATTATCATATTCAAGATACATAACTTGTATCTTAACTAGACCTAAACATTACCAAAATCAGTCGCATGTCTTGAATGTGAATTTTTTTTTACAGGTAATTTTGAATTTTTAATAAAATTTTAACCGGAGGTAGTTGATTGCAACACAACCTCACTTCAAATGTTTATACATAAATTGAAATTCAAAGGTGTTTCTGTGTAATTACTCTATCTTAAAGGTGGTTTATAAAAATCCCTATTTATATTCCAATTGTTGATATCATTCGCATGGATAGGTAGAAAGTGGTAGTTCTAGCGCACTATATGAAGACGTATTCTTTAATCGGTAAAATACAAATGTGCAAATTAACTCTAGATTCATTAGACTT
This sequence comes from Asparagus setaceus, assembly GCA_012295165.1. Taxonomy (NCBI): domain Eukaryota; kingdom Viridiplantae; phylum Streptophyta; class Magnoliopsida; order Asparagales; family Asparagaceae; genus Asparagus; species Asparagus setaceus. Next base: position 17,502,617 of record CM022705.1, read on the forward strand.
CTCTAACACTGAGACATTTCATCGCATGCAGTAGCTCAGTTTTCTGCTAAAGTGCAGATGACAATCCTAGTAACAGGATCCGAATATATAACATAAATTTCTCAGCTAATCCAAACGGAGTTCTCCTCTCGCGAAACTAAAATTTTATATATTAAGCCGTGAAGTGTGGCATATGGAGATATACTTTAAAAAAAAAAAAGATAACTAGAATTGGATATGTGACCAAAAATAAAGCAAGTAGTGCACATCATATAATGTACAGCCACATCTTAATTAAAACAAGATACAGCATTCTATGACATTCATATATACTGATTAATATAAACAACAGCAAATGCTTCACTGCTGCTAGAGGTAGAATTTGGCTAATAGCTCGTAAAAGGCAGCAGAACGCATGGGCAAACAAAATGAGCTCTGAATTTCGCCCTACAACCTTTTCCCTGTCAAATATATGTCAAATATGTGCCAATTAGATTTAAGAAAGCTATGGTATCTATGAAGATAAAATAATCATTATGAGGCATCTACATTCTTTTTTCGTTGTTATGATATGATGTATAGGTGAGCACACATACTTACCATTGGTGGTGGTGGCGGCGGCGGCAACAACAAAGCCTTTATTACAAATCTTTTGGATCGGCTACATGAATATTATTCTATCAATAATTTTTCTTTAGGGTTACCTTCTCTATTAAATTAACCATAATAAGGTCTTTCTAGTTGCTTCCATTACCAAAAAACTAACAGAACTCAAATAAAACCAGCTCTAACAATTCTGTCAAAATCTTCAGAAAAACCAATCCACAAAACAATCAATCAATCATCAGAAGATAAATCTATGGAACAATCAATCATCAGAAGGGCATATACCACATATTCTTATGCATGTAGCCATGAACGGCTAAAATAAGTCCCAATAAGCAAGTAGGTAACAGTTCATTATGCAACAGAGAATTAACCCAATAAATGCAAATTCATATAGAAACATCTAAACCTAAACTTTGACAGACACTTCTTAGGCCCATTTCATTACGAGTAGGCTTAGCTTCATGTAGTAAACATTGTAGTTATCTAAACTATTAGCTAGTTAAATAAATTCTTGCTATATAACTAACATCTGCAGCACCAAAATGTAACTTCGAATTTATAAACTATAAACTCAATTCTGCAATTTGCTAGATAAGTATGGCAGAATAATGTAGCAGAAGCTGCAGAAATGTCATCCTAGGACAGTGGTTAAAGAGTTGTTAATGCTCCTAAGTTGCCACACAAAAATGATGGAGAAGTTGCAAGTAGATGGAATATCAAAGATAATGAAAATACGAAATAATTTCTGTCCATTCTATTTAATAGATCATGTCATGTAATTGTATTAATCTTTTGAGAAATTGCACCATAGGCAGATCCATGGGGGTGGTTCCTGCAAGGATTACAATCTATGTTTGGACCCCATAATTATGGTAATCGAAGAGTGACTTAGGTGACTTAGTCCCATATCCAGCAGAAGACTTATGTTGAAGATATCAGCTTCAGTCTTAAAATTAACTACATTAATCCATGGGGTTTTTGAGGAATTCTTAGTGGGCACCTTCATTCAAGGGATTAAACAAGGCATCATTCATGATATCCAGTGGCAAATATCATTCATGATAATTGAAAATAGAAGCTATCTTAACTAGGCCTGTGCGAAAGACTGTAAAGGCTCTAAGGGGATAAGTGGAACTCACATAAGGATTCAACATCGTTATCGTCCCTCACTGCACTAACCAACACCAACACCTTACATTGGTCAATGGAGGCCCAATGTACTTTTCCAGAACTTAAAGCAAAGCATTAACTTCTACCGCTATCCTCAAACTACCAGACTTCTATAGGCATTTTCGTATTGAATATGATGCTTAACAAGGCGGTATTAAGGCTATCTTGATGCAAGAGAGTCATCCTATTGCTTATATTAGCCAGTCCTTAAAAGTTAATGGCAAGCTAGACTCTGCATGCAACCAAGAAATGTCGATCATTCTTCTCGCGGTCAAATAGTGATAATACCTATATGGTCAATCATTACACTATACTCACCAACCACATGCCTCTTAAGTATATATTGGACCAGCATGATTCTTAAAACATCATCAACATCATTATATCACTAAGCTTCATGGGTTTTCTTATGTGATGAATTAAAAGAAAGGGCAGACTAACAAGGTTGCCCACACTTTTCTCTCCTACTTAAGTAATCTACAATATTCTCTTGTCATAGTCAAGGCAGACCAACGGTTAGCTCTGAGATGCACACTACTGATTCCTTCTTCATTCAATTTAATGATCAACTACTCCAGAAATATTTCCTTCCGCCAAACACCACCAAGAAACATGATATCTTCCTCTATAAAGACAAGAGTGATGGCAAGCCCGATTTCTGATATTCATAGCTCTGTCATTTATGAGCTCCATGACACACCACTGAACTCTCAGGAGTCATTATGGACTTCAATGCATCATAATAGACCAAGTACAATATTTGGCTGAGACCAAGCCAAGGTCAAAGTGCACTTTCCATTTTTATCATAACTTCCTCATTACTCATTAGGAATCCTCTTGGCTCATGTACTACTTTGGTTATCATCTTTTTAGAGTTTGCAATCCTTTGTTAATTTAAGACTAAGAAATGGCTCATCTATAACTGTACTACTCTAGAAAAATCTTAATAAGGGTAGATAAAATTGAAGGAATGTTGGAAGTTCCCGATTCAGTAGTTGATTTTATAGGAAATTTGTGATTGGTTTAGGGCAAATCGGTCAATTTGAGAAAAATTGAATGGAAGGACTCTAATAAAAAACTCTAAACCCTTCTATAACAAGCCTTCAACAATAGAAATTTTCAACCACAAGCACAAAAAGACATTAAATATTAGAGATTTTAAAAATAGAAGGTGGGATTCAAATCATAAAGTACTTCTATTAATGCTAAATCTTGGAATAGAATATTTTAAATATTAGTTGCAATGATCAAGATCTGTTGAAGAAGATTTATAGGAATTGACATGAGAAATTCCTTTGATATTCAAATTAGTGATGTGTGTAAGAGGAGGCGGAGGCTAAGAGGAGGCGGAGGCTAAGAGGAGGCGGAGGCTAAGAGGAGGCGGAGGCTAAGAGGAGGCGGAGGCTAAGAGGAGGCGGAGGCTAAGAGGAGGCGGAGGCTAAGAGGAGGCGGAGGCTAAGAGGAGGCGGAGGCTAAGAGGAGGCGGAGGCTAAGAGGAGGCGGAGGCTAAGAGGAGGCGGAGGCTAAGAGGAGGCGGAGGCTAAGAGGAGGCGGAGGCTAAGAGGAGGCGGAGGCTAAGAGGAGGCGGAGGCTAAGAGGAGGCGGAGGCTAAGAGGAGGCGGAGGCTAAGAGGAGGCGGAGGCTAAGAGGAGGCGGAGGCTAAGAGGAGGCGGAGGCTAAGAGGAGGCGGAGGCTAAGAGGAGGCGGAGGCTAAGAGGAGGCGGAGGCTAAGAGGAGGCGGAGGCTAAGAGGAGGCGGAGGCTAAGAGGAGGCGGAGGCTAAGAGGAGGCGGAGGCTAAGAGGAGGCGGAGGCTAAGAGGAGGCGGAGGCTAAGAGGAGGCGGAGGCTAAGAGGAGGCGGAGGCTAAGAGGAGGCGGAGGCTAAGAGGAGGCGGAGGCTAAGAGGAGGCGGAGGCTAAGAGGAGGCGGAGGCTAAGAGGAGGCGGAGGCTAAGAGGAGGCGGAGGCTAAGAGGAGGCGGAGGCTAAGAGGAGGCGGAGGCTAAGAGGAGGCGGAGGCTAAGAGGAGGCGGAGGCTAAGAGGAGGCGGAGGCTAAGAGGAGGCGGAGGCTAAGAGGAGGCGGAGGCTAAGAGGAGGCGGAGGCTAAGAGGAGGCGGAGGCTAAGAGGAGGCGGAGGCTAAGAGGAGGCGGAGGCTAAGAGGAGGCGGAGGCTAAGAGGAGGCGGAGGCTAAGAGGAGGCGGAGGCTAAGAGGAGGCGGAGGTATTAGTTGCAATGATCAAGATCTGTTGAAGAAGATTTATAGGAATTGACATGAGAAATTCCTTTGATATTCAAATTAGTGATGTGTGTAGAAAAGAGAAAATAAAGATTTAAAATCATAGCAGCAAAAGTTCTGTTCACCACATAAATAAGTAAAAGATACATTTTAATGTTTACAATAGATTAATAAATTAAGAAATTAAGAAAAATATTGTGCCCAAGTTGACCAACAGCCACTCCTATAAATTATGAAAAATGTTTTTGCACAGATGTTTTGTAATATAAATTACTTTTAATAAAATATTTTTGTATTAATTTCTTTGAAGCTACACTCAATGTTATGTATATGCTAGAAGCGGACTAGGCGCTTGAGCCTGGCTCACTTGTGGCTTTGCCTATTTTTAATTTATTTAATTATAATAATTCACAAAAATATGTATTAAGTTCATATAAAATTGCAAAAAACATAAATTAAACTAATTAATTAAACTAAATTGAACAAGATTAACTATTTAGCCTCTCTTCATACAAAATTAATCTAGTGAATTGAACAAGATCGTTATTAATTACATAAAACAGTGAATAAGTTTTAAAACAGTTTAAAATTAAAAAGTGAAATTTTAATTAAGAGGAGGAGTGATCTCATGGGGAGGAGGCGACAGCCTAGAGAGGAGCTGCTGGAGATGAGCGGCTAAGAGGAGGCGGAGGCTAAGAGGAGGTAGCGTAGATGGAATATCAAAGATAATGAAAATACGAAATAATTTCTGTCCATTCTATTTAATAGATCATGTCATGTAATTGTATTAATCTTTTGAGAAATTGCACCATAGGCAGATCCATGGGGGTGGTTCCTGCAAGGATTACAATCTATGTTTGGACCCCATAATTATGGTAATCGAAGAGTGACTTAGGTGACTTAGTCCCATATCCAGCAGAAGACTTATGTTGAAGATATCAGCTTCAGTCTTAAAATTAACTACATTAATCCATGGGGTTTTTGAGGAATTCTTAGTGGGCACCTTCATTCAAGGGATTAAACAAGGCATCATTCATGATATCCAGTGGCAAATATCATTCATGATAATTGAAAATAGAAGCTATCTTAACTAGGCCTGTGCGAAAGACTGTAAAGGCTCTAAGGGGATAAGTGGAACTCACATAAGGATTCAACATCGTTATCGTCCCTCACTGCACTAACCAACACCAACACCTTACATTGGTCAATGGAGGCCCAATGTACTTTTCCAGAACTTAAAGCAAAGCATTAACTTCTACCGCTATCCTCAAACTACCAGACTTCTATAGGCATTTTCAGATTGAATATGATGCTTAACAAGGCGGTATTAAGGCTATCTTGATGCAAGAGAGTCATCCTATTGCTTATATTAGCCAGTCCTTAAAAGTTAATGGCAAGCTAGACTCTGCATGCAACCAAGAAATGTCGATCATTCTTCTCGCGGTCAAATAGTGATAATACCTATATGGTCAATCATTACACTATACTCACCAACCACATGCCTCTTAAGTATATATTGGACCAGCATGATTCTTAAAACATCATCAACATCATTATATCACTAAGCTTCATGGGTTTTCTTATGTGATGAATTAAAAGAAAGGGCAGACTAACAAGGTTGCCCACACTTTTCTCTCCTACTTAAGTAATCTACAATATTCTCTCTTGTCATAGTCAAGGCAGACCAACGGTTAGCTCTGAGATGCACACTACTGATTCCTTCTTCATTCAATTTAATGATCAACTACTCCAGAAATATTTCCTTCCGCCAAACACCACCAAGAAACATGATATCTTCCTCTATAAAGACAAGAGTGATGGCAAGCCCGATTTCTGATATTCATAGCTCTGTCATTTATGAGCTCCATGACACACCACTGAACTCTCAGGAGTCATTATGGACTTCAATGCATCATAATAGACCAAGTACAATATTTGGCGCGAGACCAAGCCAAGGTCAAAGTGCACTTTCCATTTTTATCATAACTTCCTCATTACTCATTAGGAATCCTCTTGGCTCATGTACTACTTTGGTTATCATCTTTTTAGAGTTTGCAATCCTTTGTTAATTTAAGACTAAGAAATGGCTCATCTATAACTGTACTACTCTAGAAAAATCTTAATAAGGGTAGATAAAATTGAAGGAATGTTGGAAGTTCCCGATTCCGTAGTTGATTTTATAGGGAAATTTGTGATTGGTTTAGGGCAAATCGGTCAATTTGAGAAAAAATTGAATGGAAGGACTCTAATAAAAAACTCTAAACCCTTCTATAACAAGCCTTCAACAATAGAAATTTTCAACCACAAGCACAAAAAGACATTAAATATTAGAGATTTTAAAAATAGAAGGTGGGATTCAAATCATAAAGTACTTCTATTAATGCTAAATCTTGGAATAGAATATTTTAAATATTAGTTGCAATGATCAAGATCTGTTGAAGAAGATTTATAGGAATTGACATGAGAAATTCCTTTGATATTCAAATTAGTGATGTGTGTAGAAAAGAGAAAATAAAGATTTAAAATCATAGCAGCAAAAGTTCTGTTCACCACATAAATAAGTAAAAGATACATTTTAATGTTTACAATAGATTAATAAATTAAGAAATTAAGAAAAAATATTGTGCCCAAGTTGACCAACAGCCACTCCTATAAATTATGAAAAATGTTTTGCACAGATGTTTTGTAATATAAATTACTTTTAATAAAATATTTTTGTATTAATTTCTTTGAAGCTACACTCAATGTTACTGTATATGCTAGGCGGACTAGGCGTTTGAGCCGGGGCCTAGCGCCTAGGCGTTTGCCTATTTTTTAATTTATTTAATTATAATAATTCACAAAAATATGTATTAAGTTCATATAAAATTGCAAAAAAAACATAAATTAAACTAATTAATTAAACTAAATTGAACAAGATTAACTATTTAGCCTCTTCATACAAAATTAATCTAGTGAATTGAACAAGATCGTTATTAATTACATAAAAACAGTGAATAAGTTTTAAAAACAGTTTAAAAATTAAAAAAAGTGAAATTTTTACCTGAAGAGGAGGAGTGATCTGCGGGGGAGGAGGCGACAGCTAGAGAGGAGCGGCGGGAGAGGAGCGGCGGCAGAAGAGGAGGCGGGAGGCGAAGAGGAGGTAGCGGGAGATGAATACGCGAGAGAGAGGGAGAGAGAGAGATAGGGTTAGGTTAAGTAATGAGTTCGGGTTTGTGCTAGGTTTTAGTTTAAAACTAGTTTTTTTTTGTTCAAAGCTAGGCTGCCGCCTTGCTGGTCACGCCCCAAAAGCGGAATGGCCGCCAGACCGCCACCTACCAAATCTAGGGCCAAGGTCTACCACGCCAGGTCAGCTTTTACAACATTGGCTACACTAATATAGTTTCTATTTCTTACATGGTGTGCATTATACATATGCAATTAAACTAGCCAGATAGATAAATATATTCAACTTGTCAAAGATGGACCTAGCTAGTGCCATTCTTTTTTGGCAAAACTTTAGTGTAGGTGTCTAATGTTTTAGCCAAAATTTCATACGGGTCCTTAGACTTTGAAAGTCATCAACATAAGTATTTTTGGAATTTTTTTGTTAATAATTGCTTACGCGACAGAAATTTTTTTATCTTTTTTATTTTCTTTGTTGATTGGACTGCCTTTTCTCTCTCTTGCTCTCCCCTTTGCCACATGGTCTCTCCCATTTACATAGACCACAATTTAAATGGTAACTATCTTGGCAGCCCCTATTCTCAAATAGAAGAACACCAAAAATTGCTCCTTTCTCAAAAATCCTAAATCAATGAAAAGGCACCCTCAACCTTAAAATTCACACCAAGCTCAAATTGTGAACTTGACCCATTTTATTTCTCCGCTCCATCGCACACAGAACACCCAAAAGAACATTCTCCCATTGTTTTTTTTTTCCTTCTTTGACGTGATAATGGCGGTCCTTCTCCCACAATGATAAATGGACATGTTATCTAAACTAAACCTTGCACTCATTTCAATTTGGAGACAGGGGGTTTATGATTTGAAAAAGAGGATTTAGGGTCTGCGAGGGGGGTTTCTTTAAATGATAAGGGGGATTTAGGGTTTGAAAAAGGGGTTTCTTTAGATGATAGAGATAATGGGGATTAGGGATTCATTCTGGTCTATCAATGAGAGAGAGTGAGGGGAGAGAGAGAGAGAGAGAGAGAGAGAGAGAGAGGTCCACTAAGTGTCCAATCAGTAAAGAAACAGAAAATTGACAAAAAAATCATGCCACATGAGCAATTATCAACGGAAAACTTTAAAAAGTACTTAAATTGATGACGGAATTAATGTTAAAGATCTCTTTTGATGACAAGTTTAAGAACATAAATGAAATTTCGCTAAAACACTAAGGGACTAAACTTAAGTTTTACCTTTTTTATGGGAAAATGCGATCAGAGGACGATGATAGGATCTATTTCGACAATCCCAAAGCTTTGGGACAAATCTACATTAATGTTTCCAAAATTCAAATCTCCTTTCCTCATTTCTTTCATCTAGTCATCCTCCTTGTCTACCTTTTAATTTCTCGATCTATGCTCTTCCTACCATCACATTGAACTTGATTATGTCAAGAGAAACATAAGATGAGAAATGCACTTCCTACCATCACATTGAACTCGTTGAACTTGATTATGTCAAGAGAAACATAAAATGAGAAATGCATACATGCTCAACTTCAATGCTAATACCTTTATGCCAATTCCTTTTTTAATTCAGAAAACACTATGATCAATTTAGCAAAAAACCAATTCGCATCACATACTGCAATCAAAGTGTAAACCAATTTCTTTCGGTGATATCAAAAGCCAGTAGCAAAAGATATTAGCATTCGTTAATAAGGCAAATCATACAAAGAGGCAAACCATTGAAGCTTAACCAATCAATCCCAGGAAGCATGAGAAACAAACCCAAGGAGCAAGAAAAACATTAACAGATTCTAATCTCACCTGACCGAGAACTGCTCTTCTTCCTCCGCTTCATCTTCATCCTCTCCATCTCGAGCTGCACCTCCATAAACATCTTCATCCTCTTAAACTCCAACTCCTTCACAAACTCCATCCTGTGCCTCTCCAGCTCCATCACCTGCTGCTGCTTCGCACTCTCCACCCTCTCGTAAACCCCCGCAAAATTCACAATCGCCCTCGCAAGCTGTCCCACTTCTCCTCCTCCTCCTTCTCCTCTCTCGCATCCAACCAAACCATCCCATTTCCTCTTCTCACCCCCTCGATCCTCCCCCTCATCACCATCCACCTCTTTGTCATTCTCGCCTAATGAGCTCTCACTAGACGACTCCTGCGGCCGAAACCTCCAAGATCCACCCGAAAACCCACCCACATTAGGGCTAAAGCTAGGGTTAGGGTTTCGGGGCTTAACCGTAAACATCAGCCTCGGGTGCCGCGGCGGGGAGATCACCGGCGACCTCTTGCCCGCGGGCGACGAGGTGGGGCCCATGAAAGCGTCGAACTTATCAAAGAGGGGCCACTGAGAGGCCCCCGGGGGCTTCGACTTCTCGAGCTTGTACTTCTTCTTCACGGTGTCGATCCTGTTCCTGCACTGGACGTCGGTCCTCCTCGGCCGGCCGAGGAGATCCTGGCGGGCGTTGACGGCTTCGGCGACCTCCGACCAGTCGCTCTGGCGGAGGTTCCCGCGGTTGAGATGGAGGTAGCGGTCGCCCCAGGCGTCGACGAGGCAGGCCGTGCCGCCCTCGCTCCAGCAGTCCTCTCGGCCGCCGCCGGCGGGGGGCATGATCTAGGGTTAGGGTTAGGGTTTGGGGCTGAGATGGAGAATTGGGGATTTTGGGAGAGAGGGGGGGTCGTCGTCGGTCGAAAGCATCTGTAGGCACCGGACGGTAACGTGACCCGTGAAAAGAGAGGGTAGGTTTGAGTTTGGGGGAGGGGGTTTGGAGTCATACCGGCGGTGAGCGGAACCAAAGTCTCGGGAAACAAATAAGAAAAGGGTTCTTTTTTCCATATTAGTGCCTTGTATAATTTATATTTTGAAATTAGTACTTTTGACTGTAACTAATTTCAAAGTAACTTTAGAAGTGGCGGAAGTAATAGCAAGTTCATGACTTGAGGGGCTAATTCCAAAATAGCTTAAGAAATTGGGATCTAATAGTATTTTTAATGATTTATGAACTAACTCCAAAATACAAAATATGTTTTTTTCCCATTGAACCTCCCTAGCTTATACTCTATTGTAAGTTGCCACCTTTAATTACTTGAATTTCAGAAAGCATCCCTAACTAGTATTCTATTAATATAGAACCACCCATCTCTTTTTTTCATATAATTTTCCATCTAAAAATTATAGTTTAATGATTTTACCCGTACACAAGTTTAATTTTGTGGAATTTTTGGTACCAAAGTTTACTCTTACATAAGTTTAATTTTGTGGAATTTTGGCTACCAAAGTTAAATTTTGTTGAACTTTGAATATATCAAAATTTAATTGGATTTTGTTATATTAGTCCCTTAGTTCTTCATATCTAAAAGATCCAATTAAAATTTTATTGAAATTTGAGATATTAAAATTAAATTTTATTGAACTTTGAGGCCTCAAAATTAAATTTTGTTGAATTTTGAGAAATTTTTGGGTAAAAAGAACATTGGGTTATGAAAGTAAACAAATGAAATGACTTTATTGTATTCTAAAGTTAAGCAAAGCATTGGGTGGCAAAATTAAAATACGAAATAATTTGGGTTATTTAAGTTTGATCCTAATGTTCTACAAAATTAAATTTATGTAGGGGTAAAATTATCAAATTATAATTTTTGAATGGAAAATTTGACAGAAAATGACATATGTTTAGTTTTGTCTTAACAGAGTCAATGGTAGTCAGGGTGGTTTTCTCAAATACGGGTAATTAGGAGTGGAAACATGTAATAGAGAGTAAGCTATATAAGTATTGTTCCATGAAAAAACCATATAAAATATTTAAAGAACTAATATGGGGTCCATAGAAAAACAACAAATTTCACACACTTTTATGCACGCTTTATCTGGTAGTTATGTTTTTAAAACTATTTTTAGATTTGTTAGTAACATGTGGAATATTTTAAAGATAAAAAGTAAATACTAGCACAAAACAACAATTATGTATGACTTAGCAAAATTTTCCTTTAAAATTTAATGAAATATTCAGAAAATTGAACTAAAGATAAAAGGGTTTTTTTTTTCTTTCATGAAACCACCTCTAAAATAGTTCAAATCGATAGAAAGCACCTTTGAGATTTTTTTCCCTTATGCATAAACCACTACCTTTGAGATTTGTTTTTCTTATGCGTAATAAGCGATTTAGTTTTCAAAGAGCCATTTTTATCAATGTTTGCTCAATTAATAATACCTAAAATACTCAAACTATCTTCATTAGTCGATGTGTCCGACACATGTTTCCCAACTATATGTGTAATTAATGAGGATAGTTTGAATAATTAAGGAATTAACTAAGAGGGTGTTTGGGAGGGCTTAATTTTTTAAGCTTATAAGTTATGCTAGCTTTTAGTGGCTTTTAGCTTTTATGATAAAAATGTTATGAAAATTGTTTGGATAGAATAGTAATTTTTTGGTCAAACCTAGCTTATTTAGGTGAGCTTATAAGTTAGTTTTTGAAAAGTCGGGTATACCAAATTTTCAAAATGAGACTTATAAGTTAACTTATTTGATATTTTACCAAACAAGTAGATATGAAAAAGCTAGCTTAAAAGCTAGTTTGACCACAAAAAAAGCTCCCCCAAACACCCTCTAAGCAAAGTTTGACAAAAATCATTGATTGAAAACTAAACCCACTTATAAGCTGGTTTAGGTATAAAAAAATTTCAAAGATGGTTTTTATTGATTTGACCTATTTGAAAGGTGGTTATCATGAAAAAACCCTAAACATAATGAATAAAAGGGTTTTAGGTATTAGTCCCTCAAATCTTCAATAATTCTATATTAGCCCCTCAAATTTTTGATTTGCTAATTACTCTCTCAAATCCCATTTGGTCTTGCAGCTCAGTCTTGCTTCAGTTTTTTCAATTAAATTTTCAAACCTTTGTTGGTTTAGATCCTAATCCAACACTCTTTATTAACAAATTACCCTTCATTTAGAGGATTATATAGATTTTAGAGGATATGACCATTAGGAATCTCAGAAATAGGTTTGAGAAATTTTCTAACTGTTAGAGAAGATGACTCAATGAGTTTGGGCTTTTTTTCATTTTAAACTAGTTAAGAAACAAGTTAAGGGACTTAACAGAGGGGTAAAATGATAACTTCTCCTTAAACAGTTAGATTTAGGGACATCCCCCTCAAATCTAACATGGGTTTACTAGAGGAACCAATTTGCAAAAACCCTGTGAGGGACTAATAAAAAATTCAAAGATTTAAGGGATTAAATAAAACTACTGAACATTTGAGGGACTAATATCTAAAATGCAGATACTATTTCTTTATGTTTTTATAATCTAGCCCGGGGTTGAATAAAAGACTATTGGAGTGTATTGGAACCTCCTAACCATCTAGGCCACCACAGCGAGTTAAAAGTACATACTAGAAAGGCTAACAATTTTTACTCATACTCATACGATAGCAGCTGCATATGTGAAATGAAAATTCCAATATCATCCCTAAAAATACCTTCTATTTAGTTTGAAAAGTTAATTAGATCTTATCATTTTCTCAATCACTAACTAGAATGCTAACAACTCGTGGACATCTATGTACTGATTACTGGCAATGTTTTTTCTTTTCCAAAATTTTCGTAGATTTGAAATACGAAGACCACTATTATGCTCACTCCAAATCCCATACCGATAAATAGTGCAAGCTCAATAATATATGTAGTCGATGATGAATAATTGGATATCACAAGTGGTACTATGGTTGTTGTGTTTGGGATAATATTGCCACATTGTTTTGATAACGGAATCCCGCATAATTCTCCATTCTCCAAGTAAGATGATTTGAAAAGGTATTAAATTGTTTTCCTTGAAGAATTCTTCCCATCAAATTATTGTTTGAAAGGTTTAGGAAATACAAGAATGTCAAAAAAAAAGTCAGTTCTTGAAGAATCTCTCCTCATAGATGGTTGATAGAAGGTCTCATTGTTCAAGTTATGTCATGTTTCCAATTGCTAGAGGAATCTCTTCAATGATAGCATTATTCAAAAAGTTCAACACGTAAAGGCTTTGGAGTTCACCTATCACCTCAAGAATACCATCTTTAAAACTGTTGCTTGAGAAATCAATAGAAGTATAAGATATCGTTAAGATCCTGACAATGATACATTCATTGCCACTATTTATGACTAAAACCTCATAATCAATACGTGGAAGATCCATCATCTCTTGGATTTCAAGCAGTTGAAAAATTTTAAAGGTAAATTTCCTTCAAAGTGGTTGGTGGAAAGGTTAAATATTTGAAGTATTGGAAGCGTATTGTTAGCCTGGTGACTTTCCATAATGTCCAATAGTCCCACGAAATGTATTTCCTTGAAGAATAAGAACTGAAAGGTTAACCATATGTCCTTACCAAAATGAAAAAGCATCCTCTATATGATTATTTTCGAGGACTAGAATCATTAGCAACCACAATTGAGCAAAGTTTGGGAGATTGGACCTTTAAAATGGTTATCACTAAGTATCAAATTCTCCAACATGCATCCTTCATTTAAAAATGGAGGAATGGCCCCTTGAAGCCGGTTTCCTTTTAAGATTCAACACCAGAAGAGCATTGCTATTAAAAAGGCGTGGCGGGATTGGACCGCTTAAACTATTTCTAGACAAATCGAGACTTTGAGAACTTGTACGTTGCATATAGATGTCAAAATTTCTCCTGTGGAATTACTATTTCTTAGAAAACCATGAATGTGAAGAGAAGATAAGAGGACATGTTAGATCAGATAATGGATGAGATGTTATTGTTTGAATAGTCCAGATACCTTGACGACGATGAAATAAGTAAAGTTACTTTCTGAGGCACATTTGAGCAGAATTCAAGAGAAGTGACGTTGTTTATAGAAAGATTATGAAGACATTCGAAATGGAAGAAGGTATCTTCAAAGTCACCCTACAGGATGAGATTTCCAAATATGTCAAGTACTTGAGATTAGAAATAGAATCAGGCAAATTTCCGGATAAACTTGATTGCGATAGTATCAAACTTCGCAAAGCATTTGTTGGTCATGGTTATGAGATAGACACCCAAATAAGTGGGTGAATATTATCTTATCTTAGAGATAAGATATTCATACTTCTAATGAGGACTGTAGAATTTTATCTCTAAGCCCTTATATATAGATATAGGGATTTTCATGAAAATAGAGGCGATATACACCATAAACCTTCATATAGCTGTCATCTCCTTCTCGATTCGAATTCATGTTTTATGCGGTAGTCATGGGGTGATATGTGGGGGCTTCTCACCGGTTGCACGACGTGGTTGCCATCTAGCTGTTGATCAATAAAGGCATGGCGATCCTATAGAAACGATCCGTTTGGTAAATTCTAAACTTGTTGTTTATGTTTACTAGAAAGCATGCCAGAGTTTTTTTTTCCGCTGTGCATAATCTAGATGTAGATTTACCCTGTTGCATGCATATAGTTATCCGGATCCTATATTGGTATCAGCGCCGGATCTAGGATCGCTCGTAATTTCTTGATGGTGATTTTGGCCATGGAACAAAATTATAAGTATTTTATTATGAAAAGATTTAATTTTTAATTATAAATTAAATTTTTTGTGTAAAAATTTAATTTTTGATATTTGGGATGTACAATTTAAAAAAATCTAATTTTTATGAACTAATGGGCAATATTAATAAATCGTGGATTTTTTAGATCACAAATTTTTTAGAATTTAAAACCTTTTTGTTGTTTTCTAAAAATTAAATTAAATTTAAAACTTTTTTTTTGCATAAACCCTAGATCTCGCCGCAGCCGGCGCGGCATCAGTTGCACTGACTATGGCGGGTCCCATGGATGGTGGCTTTAGCTCAGGGTGTCGGAGGCCCGCCACCCAGCGTCGAAGGCTGAGATTTTTAAATTAAAATTGAAAAACAAAAAAAGGGGGAGACTCGATATTGGATCTCCACACCAACGGCATGGCCACTGATTGGCGGTGAGACCCGACATAAGTGACCTCGACTCTAGGCACCGGAGGCCATCAACCAACCACCGTGACCGCTGGGCGGTGGTAGTGGGTCATTTTGTTTAAAAAAAGATGTCATCCCTCTAAAATGACCCCTAGGGTTTTTGAAACCCTAAGGACATTTTGGTAAATAGAGTGTTTTTCTAAAATTTGAATTTCTAGATAATGATTTTTAAATCAGAAAAATTATTTAAAAATAGTGAAAATATCTAAAATATTTTAGGAAAATTTTAATTATTTTTCTTTAGAAATTTTTGGAATTTTTGATGTGAGGTCCACTAGATTTCATAATAACGAGGTTTTGGGATTCTAGAAAAATAATTTTTAAACTTTGGAAGTTCAAAAAAATTACTTTTAGACACTAGAAAATTTGATTTATAAAACTCCTAATAAGTCTTGGAGACTTTATGATGTGTAGCTGTTCCAGTGGAGCGCTTGGGGTGCCATACTAATTTCACGAGAAACAGAATACCCTAATAAAATTGACAAGATCAAATAGGGTAGTTAGAAAATTGTGAAATATTTTATTTATTTATACACATGCCGCATATTCAGAAGCATACCAATACATAAATAAATAATTTTAAGTGGAAGATTTCGGTTAGAGATAACTACCCAATCTAGTCTATCTCTAAGAAATATTATATTCCATTTTCAAAAAAAATTATAGCGATTTTAAAAAATTATATTTTGAACACTATTGTTGGGGTCGTAGGCCTTCTTCTCTCTATTTGGGATGTAGTTTTATTAGCAGTATAAAAAGAAAGCTTGATGAGATGGAATATTCTTTCTGGAAGAACACTACTACAGGTAAATGCTGATAATTTTTTTAGTGTCCGCAATTTAAATGTCAAAGTCCTTCTCTTATAGAGGTACCAATACAATATTCTGACTTCAGTCTGGGATTGACAAGTTGTAGATACTTATGTCGGAAGATCCATTCTCCTAAGCGCAGGAGATTTTGGCGAGTACTGAGGCGGTAATGTCTGAGGAATATAGTTCAACTCGGACTCAAAGATTTAAGGCCGGTTAGTACAAGATCTTGAAGCAGAAGGATCATTTAAGTAGTTCACTGGGTGGACTACTAAGAGAAGCGATCTTATCAAGGAGTACAAAGATTATTTGAATGCAAAGAGCTTCCGTAATGCTCTCAATGCAAGACTCGAATATGTCTCTCTGCTAAGGATCCGAGTTCTTATTATTTAGTTGGCTTCAAATGATATGTCTGCTAGGCAGAGCATCAAATTTACTTTTAGATGATAACCTTTATGATCAGGGATAATGAGATAGCTGGAACTACGTCGTGCAGGGAGTGACGGATCCGGACGATTATCAGGACTTTACATAACTCTTAGAAAGACACGTGCTACTTTTATTACACGTCGCAGATGTGATAACATCTGAGGGGTGTGGAAATAAAAGTGAAGTTAGAATCTAAACACTAGGGTGTATTCAAGGCTAACATGTCTACTTCAGCTTTGGTAGTTAAATACTTGATGCACAAGGATTAGAGCCTAGTCGTAGCAAGCACGCTGGGAGATGTTAAGAATGGATTCTGAAATAAAAGAAGTCAATTAATGGTGAAAAGGCTAACTGATAAGAGCATTATCAATTATTTTAACCGCAGACAAGTTAGGCTTTTCGCACATGATGGCACGCAACTGAGAAAACTTGGGACTCTTGGACTACATCAGCAAGGTGAATAATCAATTAAGCAAAAGTATTAGAGCTTTGCACTAGTTGCGAGATAGTGTAGCTATCTGGCCAGTTTACGGAACTGTGTTAAGAAATAGAAAAGTCAAATAGCTGATAAATAACCTATATATTCTGCAACAAAATAGCATTGTAGAAGTGAGGAATATGACTCTACTAGACATGGTTTAGAATATCTACCCATTTGGTTTTGGGGAGATGCACTATTAATAGCGATATATATTTTGAACCGTGTACCTTCTAGATTAGTACAGTCTACACCCTATGAGTCATAGACATCCAATGGTCGGTGATTGGATCACCTATATCCTTGTGGGAGTGTTGCTTACATATATGAATATTTCTTCTCGTTGGAATAAGAAGTTGGACCCCAGAGGGAAGAAGTGTATGTCTATACACTAATTTCGGATACTATATGGGATGTGTTTACATGTAAGCACTATGATGGGACTATGACTGATAGAGTTGTGGGATATTGAGTTTCTTTGGGAGGATTTTTTGCACAAAGAAGAAATAGATTAGGATTTGGAAGCATACGAGACCGAGCCCCTCGAAAGAAATCTCACTCCACCACCGACCCTTGCAAACCTTCAGCCCTCTTTTCACATGCTCGCTTGTGGCCTCCGCTGCCGCTTGTGATCAATCTCCGCCGCCTCTTGCGCTCATTCGTTGCCGCCTCTGGCGATCCACCGCAACCTCCTCACCTCGAGGCCAATCACTGCACAAGCACGTGCTTTTACCACACTTTGATCTACCCGAAGCCACATGACTGCCGCTAGCCACTGCAGCACTCGCCGAATCAGGCGCGTGACCACCGTGCACTCGTCGGAGCACCTCTGTGGACCTCTTGCTGTGGATCCTGATCTAACTTTCAGATCTTGATCTCAACTAGATCTAAACAATCTTTTCTTCTTCTTCTTCCTACTCTTGACCCTTGCACTGTTGATATTTGATTCCACATCATCATTACCTCTATTTCACAAACTTGCCCCCGATACGTCACTGTGAGCTTGGATACCACTTGTTGGGATTCGCTAATCCTCAACTACGATCTCCTCAATTCGGAGATCAAACACACACTCACAAGATAGAAAATAATACAAGCAAGAAGAAGAAACACCGCAATTATGTGGTTCAATCGACCAAGTTGAACCTACATCCACTGGGCAACAATATGAGAATCCACCTATGTGTGATGGAGAACAATACAAGAAGAATCACTCACACATACTCTCTCTCAAGCAATACACACATAGCCTCTCTCGCTCTCATACTCTAAAAACGCTCAACCTCACCACAAGCTATCTCACGGCTACTTATATAGTGATAAACCCTAGCACTAATAGGCCCAAAGGCCCATTTGGCCTAGAGTCTATTGGATACTAAAATAGATAGGAGACATATCCAAACTATTCCTATGTGAAATAAGGTCAGCTACCTTATCATCAAATGACCCAAAATCCGTGCCTTAATATGACTGAGCCAAAGATGATGGGTGCCGAGTCCGATTCGGTGTATTTGACGCATCCCTAACAATAATATAATTAAGAGTAGTGATGTTACTACTACTCTTACACTACGAAACAGAAAAGTATGAGGTCCATAACATTTTAATACCAAATTGCATACTTTCTTTTTACCACTTTATGTGGATTCGTTTGTGCATTTTGGCATTGAAAGTTGAGGATAATTACTAAGGCTCAAGAATGCTGGGGTTCACATTAGATTGTTGGGAGGGATGATGCGGTTCGGCCTTCTGGAAGGCCGCGTGATAACAATTAGTCAAGAAAGTAGTAAAAATTATTAGGGTTAAAGACTTGTAATTTGACCTCATGGATGAAATCAGAATCATTATGTTCTCATGTGAATTAAGTCATAGCCTTTTTTTTTTGAGGTAATAATAGGGCAAGTCGCCCTATCATGATATGTATTATAACACAAAATAGTATATACAGATATAAATATCTAAGTGTGATTTTGCAAAAGATCCCTGATTGGTAGAGGAGCGGACCTATGTCGTCACTCTATACAAGGAGGGATGCATCTGAAAATCACTTGTAGATATCTTGATGGAATATACAAGATATAAAGAGAAGGGAACCCCAAAATCAAGAACACAAAAACAGTATATGATAATTACAAAAACCAACTGTCCAAAACAAAAGTATGGGGTGAACTCCAAAATGTTGTAAAGCCGTTGGTCGCTACGGGTTGCCTGCTTCCCCATTGTTGTCCTCGCTGGAGGCAATCAGATCTGAAATTCCTCTCTCCCGAATGATTGCCTTAAGCTTGAGGCTCTTCTTGGATGCGGTTGCACCTATCCAGAAAGTGAGATAGTAAGCTATATTTGAAGCCAATTGTTGAGGATTTGAGACTACTCCATTGAAGATATAGTTGTTGTGAGCTCTCCATAGTACCCAGCAAATAGTTGGGAAACAAAATCTCTATAGAAATCTCACTATAGGCTCGATATACTTGTCAGCGCACATATCAAAGTATTGGTAAGTGAGAAGTGGTTAATTCGGTTATTTTGCGTTGGACACGACATTATGCTTGGCTGCAGGAAGATACTTTAAAAAGTGAAGAATTGGACTTGTTTATGCACCTGCGTACATTTACAAGGTACTCACCCTTGGCATCGGACCATTTGATATAAGCATTAATGAATTTAGAATAAATCTAATATTGTTGTTATTGGGGGTATTACTTGCATGCTAGCTAGTCGGATGCATATATTTACTTTATCACTGGTTTAAAGATGAACTACATCTGTCTTTACTTTTGCAAATAAACTCATAATAGTGAATGTTAGGTTTAGAATGAATCACAAACATACAATAAATAATTAATAATTGTGATTAAAAGTAATGATATTAATGGAGAGGATTCAAATTTATTAATAAATCATGGAGCAACAACTGAATCTCATGTCAAAACGATTTGAGCACAGCTTTTAAAAGTGATAACAGAATAATCCATACATCTGTTTTGTATGAGAACATTAAATTTTTGTTTTATCTTACATTGCCTTGAACAAGCTAGCAGCTGCCCAAAGCCAAGGCCGAAGTCGGGAGATTTTTTTTTTTGCTACTCAAAGTCCATAGATCAAGCCTTGTTAATTATTAAATTATTGCAAGATTATAAATGACCGTCTTTGGAATTGCCTGATCTGTGGCCCAAGGCCCAAGCCCAAAGCCCAATATATTTTAGTCTTGTGGAGGATTATTTCAAATTATCTTTGACAACATGGTCAGTTCAGTCAGTTTTGATTTTTTTTTTAGAAACTGAACTGCACCGATTTAGATTTAGAACCGAACTGAAATGATTCAAATTATTTCGCTGCGATTCGGTTCGATTTGTTCGGTTTGAGCCTATACATGTTAAGTTAGAGCAACATAGCTAAAACTCAACACTCTTGCTTCCTCGAACGTTCCAACTATATCCTAAGTTGATTAGCACACTCGTCAAATCAACTGCTTTTACAAACTAAATTGAACTTTTATTAATAAAGATAGACAAACATATTAGTTGGTTACTTTTGATCTACAAACCCGCGAGTTTTAGACAAATATATTAATAGTTGTCGGTTTGATTGTTTCAGTTTTAAATATTCTTCTACCGAACCAAACTACCAAATTATGATCGCTTTGGTCGGTTAAATTAGTTTGCACCAACTTATCTCATTCGTACTCCAAGAACAAGAATTAATTACAACCCAATAACCTGAGGTATGATGCAACTACACTGGGACCCTAGGGTATTGTATCTACATGGGTAACCTTGAGTATAGTGATTGTAATTGCATGAGAACATTGACAGTTACTTTTTTCTAGGCTTTAGAGTCACCAATGTAGTTACAATGTAGTTACCGGTATATATACACAAACTCTAGGGTCGCATGTATAATAACATCATACCCCAGGGTATCGGTTTGTAATTAATCCAAGAAACAAAAAGAACTTTTGGATTTTGTTTATAAACAGAAAATTGTATGCTGAATAATTCTTAAACTCATACACTTTCAAAATTATTCTTAAACTATACTGAATTACTTTTTTTAAGAACAGATTCAGAACAACTAAACAATCCTACTATTGTTCCTATCCGAGGAAAGCAAACGTTGCCAAAAAATATTGGCGGGTCTTCAAGCCATTCCTCATACACAGTAGCATTCGAGCACTCTTGAGCTTTTCATGCTAAATAGTGAACCACCCTCATTGCGTTGATGCCTTACTGCCTCAAATTTCCGACGTAAAAACTACCAACGTTGCCAGTTGTAGGCTGTCAAAAATACAAACAAGATCAACTCAATACAACATGAGGCCTACAAGAGATAATTTGGTCATTTATCATGATCAGGGGACTTATCGAACATCAACAAAGTCCCCAAGATTGACCAAACAAAAGAAACCCTAGATCCCAAAAGAAAGTTGTTGACCCTAATAAAATATTGCCCTTCGATTAGATTTATGGGGGTCGAGCTCCCCACTGAGATTGTCATGGGTGCAAGGAGCGATGCGCCCCAGCTGGGGATCAAAAATATTTTCTCTCGCTCAGTCGGATTTCTACTTGATTCAGCTTTTAAAATGGTTTAGCCATCGCGAAGCTATGCACTGCAGAGCTAATAGCTCTGTGCGGAAAGAACTCCACACATCTGAAAGCAACTTGGAACTATTTTACCTTCGCGACAATCCTGCAGAATATTTCCTCGCACAAATTGAAGTAGATTTAGCTCCACGACCATCGCGAGGCTAATCAGGAATGATAGACTGGGTTAATAACATCCATGTCGGAGGTCAAATCCTCATAATCATCATCGATATATTGTAATTAATGCATCATATCTGCAGTGTACTGCTCTCTTTAAGACAATGCTAGATTAGCTCTGCACTAGGTTGTGGAGCTAATAAAGCTACTCTCGCCGATACTGCAATTAATGTGATCTCACACTTTATCTCCACGACCTTGACTTGTGTAGCTCCGGGACCATGAAGTTCTAAAACACAGCTGAACAGTTGTACAACATTAGTGCTAATACAACGGTTAACCTCACAACCAAGAATTAGCTCCGTGATCAAGAATTAGCTCCAAGACCAAGATAGATTTCAACCTATAAATACTCCTTCATCTCCAACATTTCAAGGGTTTTTGGTTTCAGCTACTCTTCTCTGGCTGGTTCTTGGTTGCAATTTGCTGCTATTCTTCCTCAATAGCTCCACGACTCGGAGTTGCAACTCTTCAATCAAGAGTTTTGACCCGACTTGCCCTTTGTTGGTTCTTCCAACTAGTTTTGCTTTCAAAGATTGGTGTCTAACACCTCATTACTCATTATGAGTTACTATTACTCCCTCTTGGGGTTACATTTATCTTTGGACGTGATTTCTCCAAGAGAAACTATACTTCATTGTATTTCAGCTTGGCATTCTCAGGCAACCCCTTTGTGACGAGCATCAACATAGAGCTCCTCTCATACCAAATTCAATATCAACAACAACTTAGCAACTTTGTTCATGTTGTCAACGGAGCCAAAGGCATATCTTTCCAGAATCAAACTTGTAATTTTTTTAGAATCCAAAAATGAACAATTGTAATTTTTCATATATTTATAAATTATAAGCTCTTTAACCCGAAAACACCGGTAAATGTCCACCACAAGATGAGTATGAGGAGAAAAAAAGTTTCATGTTTGATGGATATCGACAGTAACACCCTCAAATCTCCTTCAAATATCACCGCCCTAAAATCAACTCAGTTTCTGTTTCAGAGTGCACACAGATAACTATTATGATATAATTGGTGTATCATTCGATATATTTATATCTAAGTTGCTAAGTTTGGTTTATTGGTTGCTATATTTGGATTTAAAATAGCATAGTATGAATAATTTGGGTTAGAGACTATTTGGTTTCGTGAATTATATTTTGATACATGCTATGGATTTTAGAAAAGTCATGCCTAAAATCTTATTTGTTTACAATGATATTAAAGTATATTTGAATGAGGGATAAAATCCAATCAAATTTTATTTAGTTGCACATGCATTTTGTTAAGGGTATGTGACTAAAATCACAAATTCAGATAAAATCAGCATAATTTTAGGGAATTTTATTTGATGCATCTATCCTATATAGCTGTTGATGTCCGCTATCAAACAGGGGGTTTGTTTGTGGATTATAGTGGTGTTAGGGCCCTCAAACTTTCTCAGATGATCGGTTCTGGAGACCGAAATCCTTTCCTGCACATGAAGAACTCGTGAGAGGCCGGAGTTGGGTTCTCTGATTGTTCCTCCGATGATCAAATCAGTAGTTGATCTTGAGTGGGAAAGTGAGAGCTATGTAATGAAGAGTTATTTAGAGTTGCTTGAGAACTCAAAAAGCCCGAAGAAGTTACCTTAGGCAGTACAGCTTCCTTTTATAGCAGATCAGAAGGGTAAATAGGTAACTTTAGCCGAGTCCAACTAGCGGCTCAGTCATCACCTACTTCACAGGTGTCGGCTGCTGAAAGGAGTGAGTCATCCAGGTATTTAATGTGGGGGGCAACATGAGGTGCTTAGAGCTGACTAGGTCCGATGAGTCATAAAGACTATGGGGGCTAGAGCAATGATGACTCTGACAGAGCATTTAAGGCGAGGGCAGTCGGCTGTCGGCGGGAGGTTCGAGGGCATACCGCCTCTTTACTCGTCTGGCTGAAGGCCGACAAACACCGTCTTTCTAGTCGGCTTCGCGAGTTGTCGGCTTGGAATAGTATGTCGAGTGCGGGTGCTTGTATAGTTGATCTGGTGGGTAGGTCGATAAGTACTGTCTTTTTAGTCAGTCACGCAAGTTGTCGACCTATTGGGTCGGCCGCAGGAGCAACTCGAGTCATCTGGGCTCTGAACATGTCTGATTAGGCGTGGAACGGGACATGTGTCGGTCTCCCAAGGAGGATTAACTCTTAGTTATTTGCAGGCTATAACAATAGTCCAAATTTATGTCATTAAAAATGACAAACAAGCAGTGTATTTGATAAAAAAAAATCTAGGATTTTAGCATTAAAAATGACAAACAAACAATGTATTTGATAAAAAAAAATCTAGGATTTTAGGTTTATGAGTCTCATTTTTTAATGCAAAATCCACCAAATGCATATAAACAGACCGCCCCTAATAATGCTTTTTTATTCATAAAAAAATAATGACTTGTCTAGTGGATAAGTTTATAAACAAAAAACTTCTAATTTTTTCCGGAGTTCTCGACGCTACGATCCACTGACACTTTTAAACACAATTTAGGCCCACGAATTTGCAATATTTTATTTACAATAATAATATAATAATGTGACTTTTTGATTAGCATAGTGTTTTATCGAGGAAGGATACATTGACAGTGTGAGACGGACATCTGACACTGGAACCGCACATACAAATGGCGACGTTGTTTTTCTAATTCCAAGTCTTTCTTTCGGGACCCACAATTACATAGAGAAAAAGCCACCAACTCTGACCGCTAAATTTTCCTCTAGATCCATTAATCGCATTGGTGGACTATAAGTACTCGCCCAATCTAGAAGCTAGGAGGAGGCGGGTCAAATTTGGGTCGGATTCTGAATATCCAATTTGGATCCAATTTCTACAGAGTAGGGCTGCAATGTGGAAGTTATTAATATGTGAGTAATAGTTTGAAATTGACTAGGATAAGAAAGAGTGGTGTGTTTAAAATAGAAGTTAATGCTAATACCTAGTAGTTATACTTTTAGAATAAAATTGATTCATAGCTCTGTTTAATGTCCATTAACTTTAAACTGGTCCTGCTCCCCACAACAAATAATATCAAAGCTAAAATTATGGCCCAAGTAAAAAATAACAACCCCAACTAATGGCATCAGAGCTAAGGTTATGGCCAGAGTAAAATAATAATAACAAAAAAAGGTTATGGCCAAGTAAATAAATAATGACCTTAAAGTTAAGGGGAGTATTTTGTTTCACTGAAAAATTGGGATAATAAAGGAGAATGACGTTAGGGGGGTTTTGTGATAAAACCTTAAAGTTAAAGGGGGTTTTTTGGTAAACCCTAAACTTAAGGGGTGTTTTCTGATATTTTAAAAGTTCAAGGGGGTTTTCTGATAATCGCCCAAAGTTAAGGGGGGTTTTCCGATATTAAGCCAATAGTTAATTATGGTTCATAAAAAAAAAAAAATCCTCCAAGGCATTATTTTTTGAAAAAACGTTGAGATTTCAATTTACATGGTATAGATAGTGTATAGTATATGATATACATACAATTTCCTACTATGAAAATGTGCCAGACATGCATTGTTCCGAGTCAAATATATTATTAGAATTTATAATAAGTTGTTTATATAAATAATTTATAAAAGAAATTTATATAAGCTGTTAAAAATATTTAAGCTAACTGGTTAATGGGTCAAGAGTTTCTTCAAGTCCACGAACACAGAAGAGTTCAATTGCATCACAGCCACCATTTTCTCTCTCCAAGAATACCGTGAACCAAACCAAACCAAACTATCGGCACTTTGTTTTCGAAGCGACCTACAAATTAATCAAAAATAGTCTAATGCTCCCTTTTCTGTTAAAAGGGAAATAATTATATGTGTTATAGTCTAGTAACTACTCAGCTGAATGTTATATCAATATACAATTTGTGATTTGATTTTCGGAAGAGATTGATGCCCGGTATTTAAAGAGATTATAAGCAAATGTATCATTATCACAAATACATGTCAATACACTATACCAATTCAATATAGATGCTTTCGCACCTGTGTGATTCTTAAAATTGAATGTTATTTTTTATTTATTTTTGATAAATTTTACTAAACCCCTAATAAGTTTGGGCATTTTTCCCAAAAAGTTTTGATAGACAACCCTTAAAATTAGCTCCGTTAAAACCTCAAAATCAATGTTCATGCTACAATAATATTATTCTTGCTACAATGTGACACACAATATTAAATTCATTGTTCATAGCACAGTTCCACTTTCAGCATGGGCCACTGGTCACAGTGGACTAATTTTCACATAACACTGTTCATACTACAGTGTAATTAGTAATCTCAACCTTATACTCTATGCTTACGTTTTTATTTTGGACTGAAGTAAACTTTCTTAACCTTAAAAAATATTGTTCATCTCTTTTATTTATTATTTTTTTGTTCTCAAGATGATGATTTTAACACTCATTAGATATTTAACAAATATAAATTTTTTCTAGCTCTAATATAAAAATTGATAAAACTTGCTAATTAGTATATTATTTTATTAACTGGTTTGGATATTCACTCAGAATAGTAATTAAAAATTATCATTGAGATTTTTATAAATAGTTATATATAAAAATCATATTAACAATTTAGCAACAAATATAACTTGATAAATAATACCCACTGCAACGCGCATGCTTAATACTAGTGAAGATAGAAGCACTAAAAGACCACACATTTTAAAATCTTTCTAGTAGTGGTATATACACTCTCAAATTTATCAATTTTGCATATGCGTCCCTCTTTCTTCATCTCTCTCCTCTCCTTAACGCTAAACCGCCGGCAAGGGAGCGCCGACGTCTCTCTCCATAGATTATTTCATGGTTAAATGTAATTAAAAAGTAATTATACTTTTAATTTAATAATTAATGTGTTAGTTTAAATATGGTATCACTCTTTGCGTTAGTTTATCTAAACATCATTTATGGGGTTTAGCGTAAAAGAGTCCAAACATGCTCGGAGCTTTTGGAAATTCTCCAACTTATTAGAAGGCAAATGACATTATCAAACTCCAGATTTTTTTGATAAAAATCAAACTCTAGATTTTACCAACTTTATTATTTCTCAACTCATTTATTGACTTTATCATTGATATATATTTGTCATTTTGATAAATTGCAGTCCTACAGATAATCTTTTTCTCATGAATTGAGTAATGTAAGTGTTAATAGAAAAGTTAGTAGATAATCTATTCTAATGTTAATGTATATTCATTTTAAAAAATATTCAAAAATTAATTTAATAATTCTTATATACGTTAGACACCACTAATGTAATAGTTTCCAATTTCATTTCCACTGTGAAAAGACAAAAAGGAAAATATCGGCTACTTGCAATTCTCCCCAAACCCACCCAAAACAAAAGCCCCTAGTTTCTTTCTCGGGAAAATTACTGCCAAGCCCCTACCAAGCTCCCTCATATAAATTCAACCCCCTTCTCCCCATCTCTCCCCACTCCTCTCCCAACTCAAAACAGAACAAAAATACTTCAATCAAACTCATGGAAACCACCATCGGATCCCTCAACGGCCCAAAACCCATCTCAAACAGCATAACCACCGCCGCCTCCGCCGCCGCCGGCGGCACACTCGGCCGCCACCTCGCTCGCCGCCTCGTCCAGGTCGGCGTCTCCGACATCTTCACCGTCCCCGGCGACTTCAACCTCACCCTCCTCGACACCCTCATCGCCGAGCCCTGCCTCACCAACGTCGGCTGCTGCAACGAGCTCAACGCCGGCTACGCCGCGGACGGCTACGCCCGCTCCCGCGGCGTCGGTGCGTGCGTCGTCACCTTCACCGTCGGCGGCCTCAGCGTCATCAACGCCATCGCCGGAGCCTACAGCGAGA
Source organism: Asparagus setaceus (assembly GCA_012295165.1). Classification (NCBI taxonomy): domain Eukaryota; kingdom Viridiplantae; phylum Streptophyta; class Magnoliopsida; order Asparagales; family Asparagaceae; genus Asparagus; species Asparagus setaceus. The sequence continues at coordinate 17,530,086 of CM022705.1, forward strand.
ACCTCCCCGTCATCTGCATCGTCGGTGGGCCCAACTCCAACGACTACGGGACGAATCGGATCCTCCATCATACAATTGGGCTCCCTGATTTCTCGCAGGAGCTGAGGTGTTTTCAGACCGTTACTTGCTTTCAGGTTAGTGAAGGAAAGATTTTGTCTTTTTCGCGGGTTTTGGTTTGGTTTGGTTTGAATTGTAATGGGGTTTTTGTTGAATTTAGGCGGTGGTGAATAATCTGGAGGATGCGCATGAGCAAATCGACACGGCGATATCGACCGCGTTGAAGGAGAGCAAGCCGGTGTATATAAGTATCAGCTGTAATTTGCCGGCGATCCCGCATCCGACGTTTAGTCGGGAGCCTGTGCCTTTCTTCTTGTCACCCAGGTGAGTGTTTTATTGCATTTTTTTAAAGAAAATTGAAGTTTCTTTATTGGATTGTTTCTGGGTTTTTTGAAATGCCCAGATGTTTATTTTTTTGTTCTGTTTTAGATTGTTGGAAGGAATTATACTCTGTTTTACTTTCAAGATCATTGGTAAGAAAAGTGAAGTGGATTTTTCAGGAATTCCTATGAATTATTCTATGATCAATTATGGAAGCATTTTACTTTTAATTATTTCTTGAAACAGAATATGATCGCTTATAGAAATAACCCAACAATTTAGCTTATCCATTTTTTTAATTATCATCCATTTTTATACCTTATCGCATCCAATTTGTTTGATGAGTATAATTACTACACTCTATTGCATCTAATATTTGTTTTAGTAGGAATCTCATATTGCTTTGTAGAATTTGACTATATTCAAAGAGAAATATACTGGTTTCCTTTACAGTTGCTTTCTAAGTTTCTAACACTACCGATGACCCATTGGATTTTTTTTTTAATACTTGAACTGCCATTAGAAGTTGCTTATGATCAAATCTTAGAGTAACCCATCAATTTTGATGGATTATAACAAATATAGATACCAGAAAAAACAAAAATAAAAATAAAAATCCTATATTAGGTCTCCTAGAATATCTTATAAACTCTCCCTCTGACTTTGGAGTTTTGGTGTTGTGAAGAGTCCTTTGACATGGTATTCCATCTTGAGTCTGCATTTCGGCCCATGGAAGGATCCTTAACCTGCAGGGCCACCACAGCTTCGGAGTTCTGGTTTAATGGCATGGTCCTTTGATATACTGGCCATACTGATCTAGATTTTTCATTTTTGTCCTTTTGAGGCATGTACCAATTATTCTTTTCTTTTTTGTTATATATCTATGCTAATTCAAATTTATGATCAAACCAGAGTAAGCAACCAAATGGGTCTAGAAGCTGCTGTAGAAGCCACAGCCTCCTTCCTCAACAAAGCAGTGAAGCCAGTCCTAGTCGGCGGCCCAAAACTCCGCGTCGCAAAAGCCTGCGAAGCCTTCGTGGAGCTGGCTGATGCCTGCGGCTACCCGATCTCCGTCATGCCCTCTGCCAAGGGCCTCGTCCCCGAAACCCACCCCCATTTCATCGGCACCTACTGGGGTGCTGTCAGCACCGCTTTCTGCGCTGAAATCGTCGAGTCCGCAGATGCCTACATCTTCGCGGGCCCCATCTTCAACGATTACAGCTCCGTCGGCTACTCCCTCTTGATAAAGAAGGAGAAGGCGATTATAGTGCAGCCTGATCGAGTTGTGGTGGCGAATGGGCCTGCGTTTGGGTGCATATTGATGAAGGATTTTCTGAGAGAGCTCGCGAAGAGGTTGAAGAAGAACACAACAGCATATGAGAACTATAAGCGGATATTTGTGCCTGATGGACGGCCGCTGGAGGCGGCTCCAAGAGAGCCTCTAAGGGTGAATGTTCTGTTCAAGCATATTCAGGAGATGATTTCTGGCGATAATGCTGTGATTGCTGAGACTGGGGATTCTTGGTTCAACTGTCAGAAGCTGAAATTGCCTGAAGGATGTGGGTAAGTTCGCTATATGGATAACATGCAATTATACCTTTTATGCATCAAAATCTGCATTATTTTATACAGTGATATTACTTTTTAATCTATTTTAGTTACATGTTTAGTGGCATTTTCAATCCGCATTAGGCTGATACGCTTCTGTTGGACCAAAACTCCGATATGTAGCGTGGATTATAATTTTTATATTTTAACATATTTTCAGTTTGAAAGTTTTTTCATGAGCTGAAACTTGGACTCAAGGTTGTGGTGCTTATTTATTATTATTTGTTTATTGGGAAAAATTGCTTTAAATGTATGGTACTATGTTCTATAGAATTGAACCTGAATTGCTCTGATATCATCAAGTCTCTTTCACAATACCCAAACTTCGAAGTTTTAACTAATTTTCATGGTTCTTCCTGCAGATACGAGTTCCAAATGCAGTATGGATCAATTGGCTGGTCAGTAGGAGCAACTCTAGGGTACGCTCAGGCTGCTAAAAACAAGCGCGTTGTCGCCTGCATTGGTGACGGAAGCTTTCAGGCAAGAATCCAATCCAAAACACCACTCATCCAATATCCCAAACACTCAATTTCTAACACCATTCTTACATGCTATTCAATATCTCAGGTTACAGCGCAAGACATATCGACAATGTTGAGGTGCAACCAGAACACAATCATCTTCCTCATCAACAATGGAGGATACACCATCGAGGTTGAGATCCACGATGGCCCTTATAACGTAATCAAGAACTGGAACTACACGGGTTTGGTCGAAGCGATTCATAATGGCGAGGGGAAATGCTGGACGGCGAAGGTTTTCTGCGAGGAGGAGCTCAAGGAGGCGATGGAGGCTGTGACAGGGACAAAGAAGGATTGCTTGTGTTTCATTGAGGTCATAGTGCATAAGGATGATACTAGCAAAGAGCTACTGGAGTGGGGATCTAGGGTTTCTGCAGCTAACAGTAGGCCGCCGAATCCACAGTGACGAGGGTTTTATTTGTGTAGGTTTTATGAGTTTTAGTTTTGTTGAGTTATAGATGGTGAGAAGTTGGAGGCTTGGGTCTTCTGCTTGATATCCAGTTTGTACTTAAAAGATGTTTTTATAAAGGTTTGTTTGGTTTGCTGACTGCTGTAACTGCAGGAGTTGTCTGGTATTCAAGTACGAGATTTTGGATGTTGTTGTAATTAATAAATGTTGTAGTCAAAGTTGTAAAAATGTGATTAGTTATAGGCAAAGTTTAAAAAAGCTCCCACTTAGGTCGCCTAGGCTCCTGCCTGGGCCTAGGCGGCACCTAGGTACAAAGGGGAGTGGAGACCGCTTACGTGCACTGCTTAGATTTTAGTCGTGATTTTCTCTGTTGTTGACTTCATGTCTTCTATCCTCCTCCGATAGTCTTCACCAACTATGAACACCTCTTTCAACTCTTTCGACTTTTAGCAAAACATCCTCAGTCACGACTTAAATAAAAATAGAAATCCTCTTATGCCTGGCCTTAGCCGCTGGCATTTTAGCCGCTAGTAGTGCCTAGTGCTTTCGATAACATTAATTGTAATTAAAAATACAGACAATGACTCGTGGAAAGTTATAATTGAAATCTTTTTTTAGCTACAAATAAGATCTCTCAAATAGCAACCAACCCTAGCAGTTTGAAAAAGCGACTATAGAACTAATATCTGAAATTACAATTGCAGTGCTATAACTTGTAGAATTAATTTTATAGCTGTAGACTCATGAATGACCAATATTTAAATTGCAATTACGGATGTAGCGAGCAAAATGGTCTTTGATTTTAGCTTGACAAGTTGATATAGTTCCTCTATGCGAGAAAAAGACTTTTGAGGAAGTTCAAGTTGCTAGAGAGAACTAGAAGTTCTCTTTTTCTTTTGTGAATGGACCTTTAGAATCAATGCTGGAGGTTGTTGGGATTTAAATGTCATGTATTGTACTATTTGTGGATTCTGAGATTCAAATTAAGTGAACTTCTTGTGGGTGATGATGGAATAAAACATTATGAAACGAGTGGAAGACAATATGCAAGGTGGGGAAAGAGACAAGGTTGTCACACAAGGATAAAGTAATACTCCATGAGGTATCTAATCCATTATGTTGGGATCCATGTGAATTTGGACGATAGTCATTTTCTTAATTTGTGTAACTTTATTTTATGGCTAAATATCGAAAAGCCCCCTTAACTTTGGACAACCATCAGATACCTCCTCGTTAACTCTCAAAATATCAGAAAAACCCTTTAAGTTCAGGTGTTATCGAAGAACCCTATAACTTTAAGAAATTTTGCATGATACCTCATCAGAAAAGTGAACCACAATTTTCGCTGGCAAAAAATGCCTTGTGTAATTGTACCCAACCATTAAAGTTACACCTCAGTACTGTTGGTGTTTTCGTTTTCTTTTCTTTGCGTGCGTGTTTGTGTGCGTGTGAAAGTTAATAATCACTAAAAGTTAAGGGGTTTTCTGATATTCAGCCTTATTTTGTTATTAATATCAGATAATATTTCTCAAGGACTGGACGGGTCTGTAATTTCTTTACAGTTCAATAATTAAAACTGAACAACACTCTAACCAGGCATCACTAAAAATCACAAAAAATTGTCTGCTCATAGCAAAATTGCAGTTTCACCTAGATCAGTAACTCAAACAGAAGGATCAGCTGATTATAAGCACAAAATGCATTCTTCTTCAGTGAGGTTCTCACATAAAAAGGATTATGTACATCATTTAGCAGAACTCTACGAGTTATGAGGAAGCAAAAACTAGTCGTTGAGTAGTCGAAATAGATGATTTGCAATTAGAAATATGAGACTTGAGCCTGGGGATGTTAGGATGTGCACTCCTGCACTTGTGGCATCTCAATTCCATAGACAACAAGTTCTCATCGTTCAAAGTCGCTTCTCCTGACTTTTCGACTTCCTCAATAACATCAGTAGAATCACGGAAGAAAAGGGTGTTGAAAGAATTCCAATGTTTTTTGTTCTTAAGGTGAGGTGAGTTGAAATCTTGGCTGATAACATGAAGGTGGAGTTGCCGCATTGATGGGACCTATGAAGTGTCAAACATATCAATAAGCTGTCATAAAGTAAAAACAGAAACAGGGCAAAATTCGCAAGAGCCCGTGAACATTGGAGGGTTTTGTTAAAAACAATCCCTAAATATAAAGCATTGAAAGTGCCCCCCTGGACTCTCTAAATTAACTAAACCTCCTGAACTATGGAAGTTTCTCATGGACAGCATTAAGGTAAGAGTAAAAAGTCTGAAACTGCCATTTTAACTTTTGCTACCTTATTCGAAATGGGTAATATAGAATTTATATTTAGTAGATCGAGCTAACATTGTCGAGAAGTTGACAAGTGAGAAGAACATGAAAACTTAAAATAATTGCCGTCAGTCATACTGCTTAAGTGGGACCAGTTACAGAGGGATCTGGACACCCAGTGCAGAAGCCCCGAAATTGAGGGTGTTTTGTGAAATCTACCAGCAGAAATAAGGAGAGAAATTCTTTTAGGTCTGAGCATACCGAATGATATCCAAGTCTAAAAGTTAAAGAAGCATCTTCTTTTAAGAACTTCTCTGCCCACTTAAGACCTGCATCATGCATTGTCTTCAACAACGGAAGGTGTTCCTTCTGCACATCTGCTATAGAATCGAGACCAGGCAATCTTGATACTACCAGGGTGTGTTTTTTTGCCTGCATAGAATTAGAATTTAGTTGTGGAACAAAAGATACAACTAAAACGCTGGTAATTTACCTTTGGATAAAGGTCATTTAAAACTACAAATTCATCGGATATCTCAATGACAGCATCCTTGTGCTTCTCAGGATGCATAGCCATCTGATGAAGAGCTTGTGCCCACGAACCCCAGGTTCTTTTTGCAGCAATTTTCTCATTCTTCTGCTTATCTTTGTCAACTGCCATGTTATCATCAGGTTTTGCTGCAAGGAAAAGCAAATTATTAAGCTTTTATGACGCTCATTTGTTTGAAGCAATTCAAAAATAAATTTACATTTTTTGTTACTCTCATAGTCATGGAAGCCATCTCGTTTGTTCTTCTGATCATTGTGCAAATTATCGACACTGCTTCTCTTACTGACATCATTTCTAGGATCACTGCTCTTTACCTTGTTGCATCTTTGGTCTCGTGTAATGGAGGCAAAGTTTTCAAAAAGAGAAGCATAGGCATCATGAAGGACCTTGCAACCTTTGACATAGTCATTTTTAAGGCAGTTTGGTCTCTGTGGGTTCATATTTGGTCCAAGAACATGTATAACATGAGTAACTCCTTCTCTTTGATAGAGAGGAGAAGTAGAAGGAAGAGGAATGGCAACAGAGGTTCCGGGGCTAAGAGTATCAGCCTTTTCCTTCGTTGCAGTTTCTAGATCTTCACCTGCTGCTTTGAATATAGCTGCATTAACTCCTCCACCTCCTGGTTTTAATCGCCTGCACAAGTACCATTTTGAGTCATTTGAATTGACAACTCACTTATGCATACACCAGTTAACGATAGTGATGATATTTTTATTGATAGTAGAAGATCATCAGCAACATATAGTGCACATCTATTACTGTATATATCCTAGATTGAAGGAAACCCTGAAATTATACTATTATATTACACATTTTATCACTGGTTGTCAGCCTACCAGAGAAATGTAGACCTAAGAGGGGTTATTTATTTAGTTATTCATATGTTTGGCTTCCTTAAACTGGAATTGTTACCCCTGTGATCGATCTTTTGGTGAAATATAGAAATGAGAGGGGCTTGTGATAATCCCTTGAAGGCTGGATGTCTACTTTACCAATTATGTACGTTCAACTCATTCAACAACGGAGTGAACTTTCAGAAAATCTCTGAGAATAAGAGAAAAAACATATTTGCTACAGCATATAACTGTATGTCCATCAAGAACCCATATGAACCAGTAGCTCAACTCATCATCTTGCGGTCCATAAGTTTCTTTTAGAAAAACAAGAAAATTGTACTGAGGATGTGACTGCCTGCTTCATAGAGCACTTAAGGAACTAGAAACCTTGAAAAAGATATAACTCAGGCATACTAAAAAACCGAGTGAATTCTGAAAGAGGGAAATTCTGTAAGGTTATGTTGGAATACTTAAAATATCTAGAGTTCATGGTATTTTGACTTCCATCACCAAATTTTGCTCTACATAGTAAGGATAAAGTGCTCAGTTTACTTTGCTCTCATTCTTTATGCATTCCGGCTGTGCGTTAACATTGACGAAAAAAACATATGATACTAAGAAATACTTCTGCTTAAATTCTTGACACTGATACATAGATATAAACCAAGAGAAAGCAAATGTTTCTGTTATGTGATGCAGGACGATATGCATAATTGCATATGATATAAAACTGTAAAGGATAACAAGATAAAATGTTTACTCCAGAAATTCATCATCAATGTTGCGATGGAGAAGTCCAGCTGTCTACATATGGGCATGATATACATTAAAAAAAGGCAAGATGCAGTTGACCTGATGTTTTGGCAACCGATCCAAAGGAGTCATATATGAATTCACGTACTTGATAGATAAGAAGTATGTGATGTACTGTCTAGTTAATATACACAGAAAGTAGAAATGTAGCATTAAAAAAAAGTCTATGAAGGTTTTTCTAATATACATAATCAAAGCAAGCAAATTTTCTATAGGAATTCTTACCAGTTTGCAGCATTAGCAATGACTCTGCAGCATAGTTTACCTTCTGTACAAAGCTGAGTTATATCTCCAACAAATGTGGAAAACTTGTTTGGGTCGATATTTTTCTTCTCAGCTTTCGCCTTAACCAAAGACAACATATGTGACTTATGGCTTATATCTACCAGAACAAGTCTAACATTATCAACCTTGTTCAAAATCTCAATAACACTCTCCACAATAACATCAGATGCCTTCCCATGGTCAAATTGGAAATCTGAGGTTGATATAGACGGGAAAGCCAGAATAGGTATATCATCTACCATCGATTCTTTGAGCTTTATACCTTCCTTATTCTCATTCTCATTTTCAAGTTCCATGGAGCAGGGATCTTTTTCCTTAATTTCTTGTTTTGGAGCAGAACCTTGTGAGCCATTAGATGCATTATTAGGGTTCTCAACTTTCTTAAGAAACTTCATTATCCCAAGCTGCACTTTAGCATCAGGGCTTTTCTGACCAAAAATTCCAGCTTGAAGGTTATCATTCGGACCCAAGCTACTGTACATTTTAACCGCATCTCTAACATCATTTTCATTCTGACAAAAAGTAATCCTCGAGAATCCTTCGCTGAGTTTAGGTAACTCTTTCTTTTGTAGCATTCTATTGACCACAGCAGCAGCTTTCCCACCTTGCAAGTTGCCCTCGTGCCCGGATCTCTTCACTGACCTAGAAATACAAATCTTAGCAGGAAGATCAAGAACTACTGCGTGCACATCTACTTGTTCATCACCAAGCTTCACAAATTCAGCACGTTGTTCTTTCTCCAAATTGCATCTATCAATAAAGACACTTTTGCCTTCCTTTAATGTAGCAGCAGCACTCTTCAAGCACTGTGATTTTGTACCAGCCTTCCCATTTGCAATAGTGTCCTGTTAGAGGCAGTTCTATTTGATTAATGGAAAAGGTCAGAGGGAATTCATGCGGATAAGAGTGTCAACCTTCTACTAAGCCGCTACCTTGAAATAGTAGTATCAACCTTTTAAGTGCAAGAAATGTTATAAATATTTAGGATAGCAAAATCAGAACAAGTAAAGTGGGCTGGTGTGTCCCTACATGCTTTTCGGCGGTGTTTGGGCAACTGAAGGTGAATTGAAGGTAGGGACGGATCCAGGAATTTTCCTCTAGGGCATATATCCAATTATACACATAAATTAATAACTTATATAATAAATTCTACCAATAAAAAAAGCTTATTCATATAATAATCATAAAGATATCAACACATAATATTTTTCATCCTCGTTTTCATATAAATACATGATAATTTGCATTTTCATTGTAAAAGCTAACAAAAAAACTAGTAAATTCTGATGATAGTCCTCCATTATTGTTCACTAAGTGTTCTCATTTCTTGTGAGGTGGGGGCACCTATCAAAATCTTATGGGGGCACCTATATGAAAATGTACATCCCTCATAACAAATTTAAAAATTGTGTGGGGACACGTGCCTCACTCCTCTCTTAATGGATATGTCCTTGATTAAAGGTGTAAAAATGACTTTTTTTACAAGCATGAAAGTGTCTCTATATCAGCATCGAAGTGAAATATATACAGTGTTTGTTTTAAAAAAGTATTTTGAAACTAGAAAAGAAAATATGACATGTAATATTATTGTTTATTTAAAATGTACTAAACTTTAAACGATGTGTTAATAAAAATATTTTAATAAAGAGTAATCCCCACTTTTCCACTTTCATTATGACCTCAACAAATTTTTTCTAGGAGAAGTTAAGCATGCAATAAGTCTAATGTGACACTTTTTTGCATTTTACTTTTACACATTCTTTAAATAAAACAAGTAAATTACACTTAAATACCCAACGTTGAACATAAATACTCTCAGATGTAAATGGTTGCACTTAAATACACTAGAGTTTCTAAAAGTTGCACTCTAGTACCCTTGGTTATGAAAATGTAAGGAACCCCTTTCAATTGTCATGCGAGCACTCGCATGTTATTTTTAGAATATTTCAACCGTTATTTATTGTTAAGTCTGTTGTTAAACCTATCAAAATTCTATTTAGACCTCCCTTAATTCTATCTTATAATTGCATTTTGATACATTTAACAATATATTTAAAAAATAAGGGTTGAAATGTTCTAAAAATAGTATGTGAGTGTTGCATGACAATTTTCAAGGAAAAGTTCTCACATTTGCATAAACGATGGTGCTAAAGTGCAACTTCTAGAAACTTTTGGGTATTTAAGTGAAGCCATTTATTTACAACTGCGGGTATTTATGCACAATATTGGATAACCAACAGGGAATTTTAGTGTAATCTACCCTAAAACAAAACCCCGAAGTGCTAAAAGTGTCTTTCGCACTTTTATTTTCCACTTTCACGCAATCAAACATTCCCTCAGCTCTTATGTTGTTGACGTGGAAAACAAATCCAAGCCTTTACGGTCTGAATCACAAACTTACCCTGATCACTTCTGACAGGTTGGTTATATTCCACATCAGCAACACACCAGCAACATTTACTCAGTTAGTATATATGTACAAAAACTAGAAGCATTAGCTATTAGAATCACAAACAATGTATTAGTTTCATATTTTACATAGACCGAAAAGATCATATCCCCGACATTCTCAAGTGCTAACGAAGTTTAATAAATTTGATTTTTCCCCCTCTTTCAATAAAAACCAACGATGTCAATCATGCGTTGGGACTCAATTGAACATACCATTAGGTACTTTGCTATTTTAGCCCTAATTAGATACATTGTTGCACCAAAGTTACAAATTGCACAAATTTTGACAAAAAATAGTTATAGATGGGACCTGACAAACCCTAACCCAAGATCGGCGGCCGGCGCTCATGACATCGTTGCAGAACGTGGACTTGCCGCTGCCCGGAGCTCCGATGAGAATTAGGACTATGCCCTTGGGTTTCTCCTCTGAATCTAGAACAAGAGAGGGGGCTATTGGTAAAAAGTTAAAATTGGAGGGGCTAAAGTGAGAAATATGTTACCTTGTTTCTGGGGATCGGCGTCGAGGTCCATGAGAGAGAGAGAGAGAGAGAGAGAGTGAGGGTCGAAGCGGGAGAGAGAGAAGGGCGATGAAGGAGAAGAGAGTTTGTGTGTGTCTTTACACAGGGGAATTTGGTGTATAATCGGAGGACAGGGAAAAGGGTAAATTTTCCAAAACCCTTGAACTTTGGTGTGATTTGTAGAATACATTCTTGAACTTTGAAAATTGCAGAAAACCACTGCAAATCGCTGCTAATAAAACATATCTGGGAACATAAACGTAAAAAAAGATATACTAATAAAATTCTTCAACTCATTTATTAACACTTAACACTTATGGATAATCAGTTTTAGAAAGATAAATTGCAAGTAACACCACCTTTCTCATTAATTAAGAGGCCTAAGTGCTAACAAATGAGTTGAAGAGTGTTAAATGGAAATGAAGATATACATAGGAATTTATATGCAATTTACCCAAAAAATGGTTTTATATGCAATTTACTCAGTACTAATAAAATTCCTCAGCTCATTTATTAACACTTAGCACTTTTGGACAATCATATTTAGAAAGATAAATTGCAAATAACACCCCTATCTTATTAACTAAGGGGCTAAGTGCTAACAACTGAGTTGAAGAGTGTTAAATGGAAATGAAGATATACATATGATTTTATTAACACTTAGCACTTCTGGATAATCAGTTTTAGAAAGATAAATTGCAAATAACATGTCATTTTTCATTAAATAAGGGGACTAAGTGCTAACGTCTGAGTTGGATAGTGTTAAATGGAAATGAAGATACACTTAGGAATTTATATGCAATTTACCCAAAAAAATGGGGTTATATGCAATTTACTCTTACAAAATGAGAAGTTGCGAAAGAAAAGAGAGAAAAAAATGCTAAGTCTTTGCAAAGATATACATATGATTTTATTAACACTTAGCACTTCTGGATAATCAGTTTTAGAAAGATAAATTGCAAATAACATGTCATTTTTCATTAAATAAGGGGACTAAGTGCTAACGTCTGAGTTGGATAGTGTTAAATGGAAATGAAGATACACTTAGGAATTTATATGCAATTTACCCAAAAAATGGGGTTATATGCAATTTACTCTTACAAAAATGAGAAGTTGCGAAAGAAAAGAGAGAGAAAAAAAAATGCGAAGTCTTTGCAAAGGGTAATTTGGTGTATACTCAGGGTGTAAAAGACAAGTTAATAATATTAAAACACTGTGGCTGCTGGGATTCGAGCCCAGGTCTCCACGGCCACAACGTGGAATTCTAACCACTAAACTACAGCCACTGACCTTTGACAAGTTATTAGTTTTTATAAATCTAAACAAAACAAATGACAGTTACTAAACTCAAACCATTTGTTTTCTTTTGGATTTGTTTTCTCCTAATGCTAAAGTACAAATTTTCTCAATGTTATTTCACTAGTGTCGTGTGGTATTTTTAAATGTTCAAAAATATTTTAAACTTGAATATACGTGAAGAAATATTTTGATTATTCCAATATAGACTGCAAACTAATATGACGATTAAGAAGAATTGTGGATGAAAGTCAATTTCCCTTGTTAAGGTCTTCCACTACAAGATCAATGAACGTAGAAGAAGATCAACACAAATCTACGGGGAAAAAAGAGTGGGCAATAATAAACAAATAAAAAAATTGAGAGACAAACTAGGGAAATATGAAGAATGGAGGAAAAAGGAAAGAAAAGAAATGGGAGGAAAAACTTTCTCCTATGCATTAGCTCATATAATTAAGGACTAGTAGTAAGGAGATACTAAAATGCACGCAATATATGTCAGTGGCGGAGTCATGATTTTCTTTTAAGGGGACCATAATACAACTATCTTATTACATCACTCAAAAAGTGATAAAATATGACAATATATAATAAATTTCATACATATGTAAGTAGATGAAAATTTTAATTAAAAAAGTAGGTGAAAAATAACATGGTTTAGAAATTTAAAATAAACATTTTCATGAATACTTGAATCATTTTCACATATTCACCTATCATGAATCAACATGCTCCAATCTTTTGAAGTTTTTTAGAAAGTACTAATTGTAGTCAGCTTTTCCTAATCATAAGCTACAAATTCTAGCTTTTGAAACCATGGTAGATTGACAATACTCTATGGATTATACAATTTCACATATAATTTCTTAATGTAAAACTTAATAAAATTGGAACAACCTCATTTCACCATAAAATGTAAAACACATGTAAATATAACCTCATCTCAAAGTTTTATTATTAAATGCAAAAAAAAGTTTGAATGAAAATATTAAATAAAACCCCATTATAGTTTGCTACAACTTCGTATAAAGAAAAACCTGGAACTAGAATATGGAGCTAAAATAATTTACAAATGATAATCATGAAAATTCCTAGCATTTTTGGCTGAAATCCAAACCCACAATACCCTAGAAATGATTTCATGGGAGATTTTCATATTTAACTTCATACCCTAAAAAATATAGTCCGTGAAAAAAAGGATTTTATGTTAATTGGGGATAAGAAAATATGATATTAACTAATTTGTCAATTGTGACACTCAGTATATTTCATCCATATACTCATAAGTTAGCCACTTAGTCATTTCCTTCCTTAGGCCTACAATTCTTTTCTTCATATAATAGATTAGCTCTCCTCTTAAGTATTTTTCTTGTATAATTACTTTTAGTTAAATAGTTTTTCTCCAATATTAGTCCATTTAATCTTCAATATTTTGAATAATTCCCTTAAATCAACGAAATTGATAGTAAATTATTTTGAAATTAGTCCCTCCAACTAAGAGTAGTTATAGCTACTAAGGAGATTAAGTTGAAACAATTTAAGGATTAAGAGATCTAATGACAATTTTAGTGATTGGAGGGAATAATCTCAAAATATGAAATATGTAAGGACTAATATGCAACACCCTCTATGCTATTAATAGCTAAAATCTAAGGGGCATGACAGCCCTCTGCCTCCTTTGGTTATGTACACCGCTGCATGATGCATTTCACGGATTAGACCACCTAATTAATTATAGACATTCTATACAATCAAGATTGTAAATAATCTGGATTCAAATGCAAGAATGTTCTAGTTGATTTTTCCAAATGTAAGATCAATTCAAGTCATTTTCCTAAATATGATGATGCTATTTCCGTTGGTTGTTTCAAGAGTGATGCTATTTCTGTTGATTGTTTCAAAGTGCTATAATATTTCTATCGACTTTTTCAAATGTGAGGACATCTTTGTATTCTTTTGGAATGTGCAGACATTTTTAGAAACCTAAAATGTGACTCACCAAGCTAAAAAAGAGGTCTCTCTTAAATATGAATTATTTGTATTTTGATATTTTAAAGTTTTTATTTTTCAACTTTGATACCCTAAATGTTTTGTGTGACACTCTGATAACCCAAAGTCTATACATTTATTGACTTGGAATATTTGGTATCCCAAAGTTTACAATTTTTTAACTTTAGGATATCAAGTTATGAGAATGTAAACTTTAGAATACCGAAATTAAAAGATTGTAAATTTTGGGATATCGAAGTGTCAAAAAACTTGGACTATCAAAGTTAAAAGATTCAAACTTTTGTATGTCAAAGTGTTAAAAAAACTCAAGAATATCAAATTTAAAAAATTGTAAGGTTTAGGTGCAAAAGTGCAAATAACCCTTTAGAAATAGTAGGGTTTTTTGCTATTAGTCCTTAGCATTTTCACATTTTGAAATTAGCCCATCAAATCATTGATGTTGCTATTCGGTTCCCCAATTCACATTACAAGTAGCAATTTGGGTTTGCGGAAGACTGGATTCATATTATTGAGGCATGCATATGCCACTGCTCTTTTTCGGTGGTGTTACTAGGCACATACAGAGGGATGTTCCACTCATCTCGAGGACTTTGACAAGGGGATCCTCTATCTCCAAGTCTTTTTATCATTGCGGAGGAGATACTTTCTTTAAGCTTTGCTTCACAGCTTAGGGAATCAGCTCTATACTCTACTTCCAATGCTCGTTGTCCTTCTCATTTGCTCTTTGCGGATGATATCATTGTCTTTGTCAATGCGGCAAGAACTTCTCTTCTCCAAGTCATGAAGATTTTGGAAACGTATCAGCAGAACTCAGGGCAAAAACTGAACCCAACCAAAAGCAAGTTTTATTTACCTCACAAAGCCTTGACAGCTCGAGTGAGGGTTGTTTCCAGAACTTTGTGTTTTCCAAGAGGGAAGTTTCCAATGAAATACTTGGGGTGCCCATAGGGCCTGGAAAGAAAAAAGTTGTTTTTTTCAGCCTCTGATTGACAAAATAGCTCAAAGAATACAAGGGTGGCATTCAAAACTATTAAGCTCTGCTGGTAGGCTCATATTGATACGATACGTGCTATGTAGCATGCCTATTCATATTATATCATGCATATCTGTGCCTAAAGGGGTTTTCAAGGCCATTGAAACTCTGATGGCTAGATTTTTTTGGGGAACATCGGAGTTTGGAGCTCGTAGACATTGGGTTGCTTGGCATAAAATCTGCGTCCCTACATGCGAAGGGGGTCTTGGTGTTAGGAGATTGGAAGACATCAAAAAATCCTTTGTCCTGAAACAATGCTGGCAACTTTGTGAGTCTGACTCCATTTGGGCTGCTTTCATGCGGGCTAAATACAAAGTCCTCCCTCCAACAGCATCGTGGAAGGGTCCTCAGCGGTGTTCAGTTGAATGGAAAGATATCTTGAAGATGAAGATCATATTCTCTGAGTTGTGTGCTTGGACTGAGGTCAGGTAATGTCTCTTTTTGGTGTGACAACTGGAACCACAAACTTGGCCTCATTGATGTGCATGGGGATTACAATGTTCGTCTCAAAGACTTCTTTTCTGAAGGCGCCTGGCAGTTCGAACCCCTTGTTCCGCTGCTGGGTGCAGAGTTTATCCAGACCATGTCCAATTCAGCCCCTCATTTATCGGAATATGATGATATTAGGCATTGGGCGCCTGATCAGGGGGGTACCTTCTCCGTAAAGTCAGCATGGGAGGCCATCCGTCATCGTACCACTCCTAGCTCCATAGCCAACCAGATTTGGGACACGGTCATGCCAGTGACCGCGAAGTTGGTGTGCTGGAGAATTCTGCACAACTCTCTCCCTGTTGATCAATTAGTCAAGTGTAGGGGTATTACGCTGGCTTCTAAATGTGTTTGCTGTAGTTCTTCCCACATAGAAACTCTAAATCATCTCTTCATTTCAAGTGACCTAGCTAAGTCATTGTGGAGCTTTTTCAGTGCAGTCTTCGCAGTCCCATATTTCCCCCAACAATCTATCCAATCGAGACTTAAGTGGTGGTTTCTTAAATGCAAAGGGAAGTCTCATTTTTCGATGGTGGGAAGACTGGCTTGCATCGCCATTTGTAGGCAAATCTGGAGTTTTCGCAACAATTGCATATATGGAGGCATAGTGAAGGATTACTCTCATGCTCGATTGGTGGTTATTGATACTCTTCAACACATTGAAGGTATGCTTAAGCCGATGATGAGGTCATGTAAGTTTGGAGTAGACTCACTCCATATGATTGGCATCGAACCCCGATCCCCCCATGTTAAGAAATCCTTCCTATGTTCTTGGACCCTCCTCCACTTGGCACCTATGCACTGAATGTCGACGGCTCATGCCGTGGCAACCAGCTTGCGGTGGGTGGGGTTATCAGGAATCACAGAGGGGATTTCATTTGTGCTTTTGCAGGCCCTGTCGGACAGGGACATAGCCTTCAAGGGGAAATTGTTGCTCTTCATACTGGAGCTGAGCTTGTGTCTTCTATGGGTATTCAAGCCTATGCCTTATCTGATTCTAAAAGCTTGGTCCAACTGATTGGCAAAAAGTCCCCGTTCTGGCATATATACAATATTTGGAGGGAACTGCAATTTTATCTGAGGGATGCTTCATTAAGAGTCTATCATTGTTTCAGAGAATCAAACCAAGTGGCTGACTATTTGTCGAAGCTAGGACACAACCTACAGGAGCTCAAGTTTTTCTTGGATGGTGATGATCTTCCACATCAGGCCCGTGATCTCTTGCGGCTTGACAAAATGGGTACAGAGTATAGGAGAGGATCCTAAGTCTGTAGAGGTTGCTAAATTGTATTTTGTAGATTTTCTTATTACTCTTTTGTATGTTATAGCTACGGATGCTCGGGTCCTTGTCTCGAGTATCACCTTTTGTAATCATTTCACTCATATATGATTTGATGCCAGTCAATGGCCCCTCCATGATCGGAGGCTTTTGAAAAAAAAGAGTAAAATCAAACTATCTTGGATAAAGAAGAAGGTGGAGGAAGGAGATAATTGAACTAAACCTAATGAGAGTGGATGGAAGGGAGAAAGTGTGATTGAACTAAATGATTAGATAGATAATTAGGGAATGAAGAGGAAGGGAGTGTAATGGAACTAAATTTATATTTGTTTAAAGTAGAAAATGGACAGAGAAGGGAAGCAACATGATCAATTCACTTAAAACCCAATCCTCCCCAATCGCACTTTAGAAGAGTTAGGAAAGTGGGTAAATTTATAAATTTTAAGCCCTCCCCTCTCCTTCCCTTATTAATTAAAAATTATAACCAGATATAATGTATGGATGGTAGCATCATATCCATTCAATTCCTTCCCCTTACTTTTGAAGTGACTAAATCAAACTAACTTAAGATTATGATAAGTAAATAAATAGTAACCTAAGTTGCAAGTGCACAACTATCAAGTTATAGTATAAAAAGTTATCGATCCCACGAGGAAGGTATTGTAGGAATTAATCAAGATCGGTTCACAAGTTGTGTGTGTGACAAATATGAGTGATAAAGATGGTGGTTGTGGAGAGATAAAGAGAGTGGGTGTGATTATATGTAAAATAAAACAAAACTAGATTGAGAGAGGAGAAAGAAAATAGAGGAAAATAAAACAAATAAATGAAAATCAAGAATAAAGCGAAAATCAAGAAAGTAAGATGGAGGATTCAATTAGAGATATGAGGAATCTAGAATTGAATCCACTAGCCAATTTCACTTATAAATTATGAACTATTCTCTTTTATCATATTTTACTTTAGATTTATTAAGTATAGACTATCAAACCACTCAAGAAAAGCATAACCTATCAAATTATCATCTAAGTAAAATTAATACTCATGAAAAGAACAACAACTAAATAGCAATTCTAGAATTTCTTCTACCAATTAGTTCTTTAGTTGATTATTCTAAACATGATCATTTTAAGCACAAGAGAATGATTCACAAATTATAAAAGAAATCAAGCTAATTTCATACAATCCTAGAGTTCCTACAAGAATTAGTTCCACATCTTAAAAAAATGACAACAAAGAAATAAATGAAAGGAAGAGAAATAAAAACAAACTCTAAAGAGGGTTCTAGCCTCCTTGAGAGGAAAAGAAAATGAAAAGAAAACTAATTCCCAAGAGGATTCTAGGCTCTGGTGAATCAAAGAAAGGGAAAATAAATAAAACTAATTCCCAAGAGGTTCTAGCCTCTTGGTGAATCAAAGAAAAGAAAATAAACATAAATAAAACTAATCCCAAGAGGGTTCTAGCCTCTTGGTGAATAGTGCAAGAAAATAAAATCTAAGCTATAAAATAAATGCAAGAAATTAAAGCAAGAAAGTAAAACATGAAAGTAAATCTACTCTACAAGCATTAAAATAATTCTAAAACAAGAGGGTTCTAGCCTCTTGAATATCTAAACGAGAAAAGAAAAACATTGCATGAAAGTGATGGATAAAAGAGAAAATTTACAATCCAAGAGGGTTCTAGCCTCTTGATGAAGGCAAATCTTCATCTTGATCTTCATTTTCATCTTGATCTTCATCTTCATCTTATCTTCATCTTCATCATCAAACAAAGGGAAGAAAAGAAAATGTGAATGGTGAAAAAATTCTTTTATTAATTGCAACAAAGTTATAATTTTGAAGGTCTTCTTAATTAAGAGTAACCCTCCTCTCTAAAAGGAGTTTTTATAAAATTTTTTACACTCAAACCCCTCACTCTCTATCCCTATTTATAACCTACAGCAATGAATGAGAACCCTTGAATAAAACTTGGAGACCAAGGGTTAAAATCCAGCCCTAAATCTATTTTCATAGTGAACCAACCTGCCCTTGATTGGCCAACCTAAGTAGCCCTTGGTTTACAGCAGATTTTTTATTTCTGTTGACACCCCATTTCTTCATGGATCCTTAAACTTTTTTAGGCCTTCTTTTGTCTTCATTTTTGGGCTTCAATAAATGGTAGAAAATCAGGGGTTTGAATCTTTTAGGCTTTTCTTCATTAATTCTTCATTAACCCGCAAATTAAGATAAAAACATATTATTAGTGGTATATTTATTGATATAAACTAGATAATGAGGGTGTAAAATTATAATAAAATGTGATTATCTGATTAGTGGACCTGATAGCAATTTTAATGACTAGAGAGACTAATTTAAAAATACTAAAGACTTAAAAGGTACTAACTTAATTATATGGTAAAAACCTAGATATGGCTAAATGCATGCTTGGATCTCATTTTCTCCTTCTCTTCAAAACCCTAGCTAAGATGCTCTCTCAAGTCACTTCTAGCCACCATTGGTTTCAACTTTCAACTGCTACTCCAGTGCATTCCAGATGTCCTTCACAGAGATTTGGTGGGTGTAAACATCTGCAAGGTGATCGGCAAGACGATTGAGGAGAGAACTCCTACAAAAGGTGTCGTCGAGGCCCCAGTTTATTTTGTCGGTTATGTCGTCCTCCTTAAACATGGGCTTGTGTTCTATAACAATATAATAAATCTTTAAAAGTTGCATCCCAAAGATTACCTTGTGTCACTATGCATGTTTTAAGAATGTTAGAACTAAAGGGAAAAATCAAGACAGTGAATGTGAACTTTCCTATGATACTTGCCGTTGAAAACTAGTTTGAGTCGATGTACGTCCTAAAACGTTGGACTTAAAGCAAGATTTGGCTTACTCTGGTGCAAGGATCTCAAACCCGAATTACTTCTAGGAATAACAACTTGAGTGTACTGGGCAGAAACCAGACCTCCACGATCACCTTGATCAAGTTCAGGTACTAGGCGACCTCCTCGTTCTGACTTCGGACTATGACCTCATCGGTCTGACAACAGAACTTGACTCAAATGGGCACTGTAATTTTCTAGAGGATAAGTGAGGGAACTCTCCTACCTTCTGGTGTTGAGTAGAAGGCTTTATATAGACGTCTGACCCAGTCCAAGAGTTGTCAACTCATTAATGAGAATAGCCCAAATGTTAGGTTAGTTGCACTCATTCAACCTACTACACCATTAATTGGTGTGTTTAAGATCCCATTAAACAAATCAGTTTAGAAGTCCAAAAGTCATAGCAGCCCACTTAGTGTAGTCAGCTTATAAGCCTAATAGTTATCATCTAACTCAAACTATGTCAAGTACCGGCCACCATCATGGCACCTCACCGATACCGGATCCACCACCCAAATCCAAGTCCGAAGTTCCTTCCAGCCCGAGTCTTAGTCCGAGTCCCGTCCTTTCCAGTCCAGATCGCTTCCGAAAGCTCGCCCGATAATAAACTTATGGAGAATTATTAGATAAAAGAGTTGAGGGTAAGCCTTGAACCCGTGATCTATGATTTGTTCAAAAAATTTTACCACTGGCTACAATGTATTTTATTATTTATTAGAATATATGTAGTTTGAAACTTAGCCCACGTTTTAGAAAACTTTTACAAAAACTCTAACAGATCTCAGTCTACAAGAGCGAGAAGACGTGGGGGCATGTTGAACACATTGTTTGCATGTTCGAGCTCTAGGGCATCCCTCATCTCTAAGAAGAGTCTCCCTCATCACTGACTGCTTTGAGAGCAATGCCAATGGTATCCTCAGTATCTCCGCAGAGGTGAAGTTCAATCGAAACAAGAAGATGGTCATCAACAAAGTCACTCTAACCAGGCTGAGCACAGAAAAAGTGGATAAGATAAAAATGGAGGCCAATAAGTTCGATATTAATGAGTACGGAAAGCAAAAGAATGAAACACGGGGAATAAGATTACGGATTCAATGATTGCATCCAAATTGGACGGCGATGACAAGTTGAAGATGACAACAGACCAACGCTCTAGACCCACACCACCTCCTTCACTGCCTCCTCCGAGCTCAATATGGTAAATAAGCAGTTAATATTCCCCATTACAAAAAGGTAATTTGTGTTTTCCAAGAGGAAGTTTCTAATGAAATACTTAGTGCCCATAGAGCCTCGAAAGAAAAGTTGTTTTTCAAATTTCCGATTGACAAAATAGCTCAAAGAATACAAGGGTGGCATTCAAAACTATTAAGCTCAGCTGGTAGGCTCATATTGATACGATACGTGCTATGTAGCATGCCTATTCATATTATATCATGCATATCCGGTGCTAAAGGGTTTTCAAGGCCATTGAAACTCAGTTGGCTAGATTTTTTTGGGGAACATCGGAGTTTGGAGCTCGTAGACATTGGGTTGCTTGGCATAAAATCTGCGTCCCTACATGCGAAGGGGGTCTTGGTGTTAGGAGATTGGAAGACATCAAAAAATCCTTTGTCCTGAAACAATGCTGGCAACTTTGTGAGTCTGACTCCATTTGGGTTACTTTCATGCGGGCTAAATACAAAGTCCTCCTCCAACAAAGACGCGAAGGAAGGGTCCTCACGGTATTCGCTTGAATGGAAAGATATCTTGAAGATGAAGATCATATTCTCGGAGTTGTGTGCTTTGATCGCAAGGCCGTAATGTCTCTTTGTGCATAACCGAACCACAAACTTGGCCTCATTGATGTGCATGGGGATTACAATGTTCGTCTCAAAGACTTTTCTCAAGGCGCTCAGTCAACCCCTTGTTTCGTCATTGGTGCAGAGTTTATCCAGACCATGTCCAATTCAGCCCCTCATTTATCGGAATATGATGATTTTAGGCATTGGGCGCTTGATCAGGGGGTACTTTCTCCGCAAAGTCAGCATGGGAGGCCATCCACATCGTGACCACTCCTAGCTCCACAGCCTAACCGGATTTGGGACACTGGCCATGCTGCTGGATCAAGTTGGTGTGCTGGAGAATTCTGCACAACTCTCTCCCTGTTGATCAATTGGTCAAGTGTAGGGGTATTACGCTGGCTTCTAAATGCGTTTGCTGCATTTCTCCCCACATAGAAACTCTAAATCATCTCTTCATTTCAAGTGACCTAGCCAAGTCATTGTGGAGCTTCTTCAGTGCAGTCTTCGCAGTCCCATATTTCCTCCAACAATCTATCCAATCGAGACTTAAGTGGTGGTTTCTTAAATGCAAAGGGAAGTCTCATTTTTTGATGGTGGGAAGATTGGCTTGCATGACCATTTGTAGGCAAATCTGGAGTTTTCGCAACAATTGCTTATATGGAGGCATGGTGAAGGATTACTCTCATGCTCGATTGGTGGTTATTGATACTCTTCAACGCATTGAAGGTATGCTTAAGCCGATGATGAGGTCATGTAAGTTTGGAGTAGACTCACTCCATATGATTGGCATCGAACCCCGATCCCCCATGTTAAGAAATCCTTCCTATGTTCTTGGACCCTCCTCCACCTGGCACCTATGCAATCAATGTCGATTGACTCATGCCGTGCAACCGCCATGGGTGGGGTTATCAGGAATCACAGAGGGGATTTCATTTGTGTTTTGCAGTTCGCTTGGACAGGGACATAGCCTTCAAGGGGAAATTGTTGCTCTTCATACTGGAGCTGAGCTTGTGTCTTCTATGGGTATTCAAGCCTATGCCTTATCTGATTCTAAAAGCTTGGTCCAACTAATTGGCAAAAATCCCCGTTCTGGCATATATACAATATTTGGAGGGAACTGCAATTTTATCTGAGGGATGCTTCATTAAGAGTCTATCATTGTTTCAGAGAATCAAACCAAGTGGCTGACTATTTGTCGGCTAGGACACAACCTACAGGAGCTCAAGTTTTTCTGGATGGTGATTATCTTCCACATCGTCCCGGATTCTCTGCGGCTGACAAAATCCAAGACAGTATAGGAGAGGATCCTAAGTCTCTAGAGGTTGCTAAATTGTATTTTGTAGATTTTCTTATTACTCTTTTGTATGTTATAGCTACGGATGCTCGGGTCCTTGTCTCAAGTATCACCTTTTGTAATCATTTCACTCATATATGATTTGATGCTACCAATGGCCCTCCATGATCGGAGGCTTTTGAAAAAAAAAGAGTAAAATCAAACTATCTTGGATAAAGAAGAAGGTGGAGGAAGGAGATAATTGAACTAAACCTAATGAGAGTGGATGGAAGGGAGAAAGTGTGATTGAACTAAATGATTAGATAGATAATTAGGGAATGAAGAGGAAGGGAGTGTAATGGAACTAAATTTATATTTGTTTAAAGTAGAAAATGGACAGAGAAGGGAAGCAACATGATCAATTCACTTAAAACCCAATCCCTCCCCCATAATCGCACTTTAGAAGAGTTAGGAAAGTGGGTAAATTTATAAATTTTAAGCCCTCCCCTCTCCTTCCCTTATTAATTAAAAATTATAACCAGATATAATGTATGGATGGTAGCATCATATCCATTCAATTCCTTCCCTTACTTTTGAAGTGACTAAATCAAACTAACTTAAGATTATGATAAGTAAATAAATAGTAACCTAAGTTGCAAGTGCACAACTATCAAGTTATAGTATAAAAGTTATCGATCCCACGAGGAAGGTATTGTAGGAATTAATCAAGATCGGTTCACAAGTTGTGTGTGTGACAAATATGAGTGATAAAGATGGTGGTTGTGGAGAGATAAAGAGAGTGGGTGTGATTAAAATAAAACAAAACTAGATTGAGAGAGGAGAAAGAAAATAGAGGAAAATAAAACAAATAAATGAAAATCAAGAATAAAGCGAAAATCAAGAAAGTAAAGATGGAGGATTCAATTAGAGATATGAGGAATCTAGAATTGAATCCACTAGCCAATTTCACTTATAAATTATGAACTATTCTCTTTTTATCATATTTTACTTTAGATTTATTAAGTATAGACTATCAAACCACAAGAAAAGCATAACCTATCAAATTATCATCTAAGTAAAATTAATACTCATGAAAAGAACAACAACTAAATAGCAATTTAATTTCTTCTACCAATTAGTTCTTTAGTTGATTATTCTAAACATGATCATTTTAAGCACAAGAGAATGATTCACAAATTATAAAAAGAAATCAAGCTAATTTCATACAATCCTAGAGTTCCTACAAGAATTAGTTCCACATCTTAAAAAAATGACAACAAAGAAATAAATGAAAGGAAGAGAAATAAAAACAAACTCTAAAGAGGGTTCTAGCCTCCTGAGAGAAAAGAAAATGAAAAGAAAACTAATTCCCAAGAGGATTCTAGGCTCTGGTGAATCAAAGAAAGGGAAATAAATAAAACTAATTCCCAAGAGGTTCTAGCCTCTGGTGAATCAAAGAAAAAGAAAATAAACATAAAAAAACTAATCCCAAGAGGGTTCTAGCCTCTTGGTAATAGTGCAAGAAAATAAAATCTAAGCTATAAAATAAATGCAAGAAATTAAAGCAAGAAAGTAAAAACATGAAAGTAAATCTACTCTACAAGCATTAAAATAATTCTAAAACAAGAGGGTTCTAGCCTCTTGAATATCTAAACGAGAAAAGAAAAACATTGCATGAAAGTGATGGATAAAGAGAAAATTTACAATCCAAGAGGGTTCTACTTTGATGAAGGCAAATCTTCATCTTGATCTTCATTTTCATCTTGATCTTCATCTTCATCTTATCTTCATCTTCATCATCAAACAAAGGGAAGAAAAGAAAATGTGAATGGTGAAAAAATTCTTTATTAATTGCAACAAAGTTATAATTTTGAAGGTCTTCTTAATTAAGAGTAACCCTCCTCTAAAAGGAGTTTTTATAAAATTTTACACTCAAACCCCTCACTCTCTATCCCTATTTATAACCTACAGAATGAATGAGAACCCTTGAATAAAACTTGGAGACCAAGGGTTAAAATCCAAAATTTAAATCTATTGCTATAACCAACCTATTGCCCTTTGATGGCCAACCGGCAAATTTCACGTTTGGCAGCCAGTATTTTTTATTTTTGTTGATTTCTGACCCCATTTCTTCATGGATCCTTAAACTTTTTAGGCCTTCTTTTGTCTTCATTTTTGGCTTCAATAAATAGAAAATCGGGTTTGAATCTTTTAGCTTTTCTTCATTAATTCTTCATTAACTGCAAATTAAGATAAAAACATATTATTAGTGGTATATTTATTGATATAAACTAGATAATGAGGGTGTAAAATTATAATAAAATGTGATTATCTGATTAGTGGACCTGATAGCAATTTTAATGACTAGAGAGACTAATTTAAAAATACTAAAGACTTAAAAGGTACTAACTTAATTATATGGTAAAACCTAGATATGGCTAAATGCATGCTGGATCTCATTTTCTCCTTCTCTTCAAAACCCTAGCTAAGATGCTCTCTCAAGTCACTTCTAGCCACCATTGGTTTCAACTTTCAACTGCTACTCCAAGCATTCCGTGATGTCCTTCACAGAGATTTGGTGGGTGTAAACATCTGCAAGGTGATCTAAGAAGACGATTGAGAGAGAACTCTACAAAAGGTGTCGCCGAGGCCCCAGCTTTATTTTGTCTATGTCGTCCTCCTTAAACATGGGCTTGTGTTCTATAACAATATAATAAATCTTTAAAAGTTGCATCCCAAAGATCACCTTGCGTCACCATGCATGTTTTAAGAATGTTAGAACTAAAGGGAAAAATCAAGACAGTGAATGTGAACTTTCCTATGATACTTTGTTGAAAACTAGTTTGAGTCGATGTATGCCCCTAAATGGACTTAAAGCAAGATTTGGCTTACTCTGGTGCAAGGATCTCAAAGCCGAATTGCTTCTAGGAATAGCAAGTTGAGTGTATTGGGCACAAACCAGACCTCCACGATCACCTTGATCACCTTTAGGTACTAGGCGACCTACTCGGTCTGACTTCGGACTATGACCTCATCGGTTTGGCACAGAACTTGACTCAAATGGGCACTGTAATTTTCTAGAGGATAAGTGAGGGAGCTCTCCTACCTTCTGGTGTTGAGTAGAAGGCTTTATATAGGCATCTAACCCAGTCCAAGAGTTGTCAACTCATTAACGAGAACAACCCAAATGTTAGGTCAGTTACACCTACTCAACCTACTACACCATTAATTGGTGTGTTTAATGATCCCATTAAACAAATCAGTTTAGAAGTCCAAAATTCATTGCAGCCCACTTAGCGTAGTCAGCTTATAAGCCTAATAGTTATCATCTAACTCAAACTATGCTGCGAAGCAGCCTGCCGTCACCATCATGGCACCTCAGCCCGATTAGCTCCGATCCACCACCCAAATCCAAGTCCGAGTTCCTTTCCAGTTCCGAGTCTTAGTCCGAGTCCGGGTCCCTTTCCAGGTCTGTATCCAGTTCTGAGCTCGGGCCTGATAATAAACTTATGGAGAATTATTAGATAAAAAGAGTTGAGGGTAAGCCTTGAACCTGTGATCTATGATTTGTTCAAAAAATTTTACCACTGGGCTACAATGTATTTTTATTATTTATTAGAATATATGTAGTTTGAAACTTAGCCCACGTTTTTAGAAAACTTTTTACAAAAACTCTAACAGATCTCAGTCTACAAGAGCGAGAAGACGTGGGGGCATGTTGAACACATTGCTTGCTTGTTCGAGCTCTCGCGCATCCCTCATCTCCAAGAAGAGTCTCCCTCATCACTCCGTATGCTTTGAGATCGATGCTAATGGTATCCTCAGTATCTCCACAGAGGAGAAGTTAACTAGAAACAAGAAGATGGCCATCAACAACAAAGTCACTGTAACCAGGCTGAGCACAGAAAAAGTAGATAAGATAAAAATGGAGGCCAATACGTTCCATATTAACGAGTACGGAAAGCAAAAGAATGAAACACGGGGAATAAGATTACGGATTCAATGATTGCATCCAAATTGGACGGCGACGACAAGTTGAAGATGACAACAGACCAACGCTCTAGACCCACACCACCTCCTTCACCGCCTCCTCCGAGCTCAATATGGTAAATAAGCAGTTAATATTCCCCCATTACAAAAAAGGTAATTTGCGTTTTAATTGGGACTTTAATTAAATGAACCAAAAAATTGAGATGCCTTTTGGATAACACAAAACTGCTTATCAAAGCATTTGTGCAATATGGCAAGCAAGAAATAAAAAAAAATTCCGGAAACTGGAGTAAGTAATGCTTATTTTTGTGAATGATGTTATTTTTCCTTTTTGAAGAACTAAATGAGTAAGATCTTATTGATTGCTGATACAACCAAGAATAGAACCTGGTGTTCGAAATTTGGAATTCAGGGTTTGATCAAAAACAAAGTCAGATAGAATAAGCCAAATAACATTAAAGAAAAGAAAAAGGACAATTTGGCCATACGTTTTTGCTTCTTTCCTCTGTTATTCTTTAGCATTTCCCTTCCCTTTTCCTCCTCTTATTTGATTCCCAAGCTCATCTTCAGAGCTTTTTCTTTTTCACTTCATTTGCTACCAGCATAATTAAAAAAGTCATTTTAAAAAAAAAATTTGGGTGGGTCCATTAACCTGAGGATCAAAGGAGATGGATATAGGAAGAGAAGCATGGTCCAAGGGCTGAGATTGCGCAGCCTCAACCATGTGAATTTGACGAAATCTTTTGATGAAATTAGCCTAAAGTTAAGACTAACTTACAGAACACCCCCCGCTAACTTTGGACGATTATAAGATAACCATCCATAACTTTCAAAATATCAGAGAAAATCACCCTTAATTTAAAGATTTTTATGAGTCAACTGCATCACAGTTGCAAATAACATTCTTGATTGTCCAATGTTCTCTATTATTGTGAATAACTTTCAAGAACAGATAAGCCAAGGATCCAATGGAATTGCATACAACAGAATACAACATGACAGAATTTTTCTAGTATTATGATTTCTACTTTGCATATTACATTTAGTTTTCACCTCTTTTTCCGTAATAGTTATAATGAATCCTGTTGTACACATGATAATATACTAAAAATTCTATAGTTTCCTTGCTCTTCACTATCTTGAGATCCTCCATCTTCACTGTCTTGATTTTTCATCTATGGCATGGATATCTGCCAGAACACTGTAAAAAGCAAAACACTTTGTTAGAAAAATATTTAATGCAATAAAGAGAAAATGATAATGATGCATGATAGGGATAAGTTACCTGCCAAAGAGCTTATTTGGTTGCAAAAGACATCTTTGTCCATATTATCAGGACAAATATCTTTTGAAACCCTTGCGTAAATTAAAGATCACACCTACAATATTCAGAAGACAATTAATCAGATTTGTATCAATTCTTATTATACTTTTAAAATATTTCTTTTATAATAATTGCACATCTATACTACTATATAGTTTGGAAAGTGAAGTTAGACAAAATGTGTATGAGTGGTAGACAATGCTCAGAGAAAGGTGTTTGAGGGTATAATTATAATTTTCCATTAATTAATATTATAAGGTGAAGTAAAGTAAATGAGGACTGAATAGGCCATTTGTCTTTTCCTATTTGTTTCCTCTCCTTCCCTCCTTCATTCAAACTAATTACTAATTTATTAAAACTAAGTTGTTTTCAATATTAGCTCCATATTTATTTTACTAATATTATTATAAAATATTTATAAAAATAAATATAATGTATCTATCTATTTATCGTGTTACATAAAGAAGTATCACAAAAAAATCTAAAATCAAAGACTTCTAGGTAACGGGAGAAACCCTCATCTGTAATATATAATATGTTGAGGCTTCAAGTAGTAGTTTGTGTGGACCTCTCCTTTAGAACAAAATAGCATTAAGATGAGGCACATAACATATTTCCTCATGTTGGTGCAACCGCCAGTGGTAATTGGAAAAATTAAAGAGAAAGAGCTATAGGATAAAACGATTAACTTTTCAATATCTATCTCGTAATCACATATATTCTTAATTTCTTGTTTACATAAGTTTATTTTTTCTTCTTGCACGTGCATTTGCACATACCACGTAGTGGTGGTAAATTGTACCGTTCGTCGACCGACCCGACCCGACCCGTTATAAATGGGTATGGATCACTTTATATGGGTTGGATCATAAACGGGTCGACCCATAAAACTCATTTATTAATCGGGTTATAAATGGGTCAACCCGCCGACCCGTTTAACTTTAACCCATTTATCATTGAACCCTTAACATTCAAAAATTTAAAAAATTCACCCATAAAATATCAACACTTACAAACACTATAAAATCTATAAATTACATACAACACTATCAAAATTTTGCAATTTGCGTAAAACTCCCTTTGAGGTTCAAAAATTAAAAAACACCCAAAATAAGTCAAAATTTTAAAGAAAACTGAAAAATTGAAACTTTCAAACAGTGAAAAGTTATAGTTTATAAATTACAAAAACCCGCTGAAAGTTTTGAGTTTTGCAAAAACACCCTAAATGTTTCAAAATTACAAAATACATGCTCAAAAGTTAAACTTTTACATAAACACTCCCAAAAATATCAAAACCTACAAAAAGTATGAAATCTATAAGTTATAAGCAGCACCATAAAATTTTAAAATTTGCAAAAAGCCCTACAAGTTTGAAAATTTGCAAAATACACCCTCAAAAGTCAAACTTTTACAAGAACACACCCCAGATACATCAAAATTTACAAACAGTACAAAATCTATAAGTTATGAACAATACCATGAAAACTTTAAAATTTGCAAAAACACCTTGAAAGTTTTAAATTTGCAAAATACACCTAAAAGTCAAATTTTACAGAAACACACCACAATTATGTCAAAACTTAAAATAGTACAAAATCTATAACATATAAATAGCAATTTGCAAACTTTAAAATTTGCAAAAACACCTTGAAAGTTTTAAATTTGCAAAATACACCCTTGAAAAGTCAAAATTTACAGAAATACATGCCACAAATATGAAAACTTACCAGCAGTACAAAATTTATAGCTTATAAATAGTACCATGAAAATTTTGATATTTGCAAAAACACCCTAAAAGCTTCAAAATTACAAAAACACTCTAAAATTCAAAATTTAGAAAAAACCTGAATAGTCAAAAGTTACAGAGTATAAATTTTATAAATTAGAAAAAATCCCTTGAGAAAATGATATTTGCAGAAAACACCCTAGAACTTTTAAAATTTACAAAAACACCCTCAAAATTTTAATTTTACAGAAAACACCCTGAAAATACCTAAACTTCTAAACAATACAAAACATGTGAATGATAAAGAACCATAAAAACTTTAACCATGAACTTTATGTTAAGTACATGAAAATCATAAAACAATTAAATGGGTCAATTGGGTCGATGGGTAACCCATTTAATAAACGGGTTGACCCGATTATTTGATGGGTCGGGTCGTGTCAATATTATACGGGTTGGGTTAAAATTTGTATGGGTCGGGTCGGGTCTACCCGTTTGCCACCCCTACCACAGAGCTAGTTGATGCTTAAGAACTTTGATTAAAATTAATGTGTAACAAAGAGAGCAGAGGAGACATGCTATTGAATAGCTTCTATTTTAAATGTACAACCACACAATCTGTGTCATTTCCTTCAACCAATATCAACATATAATTGATTCTGTAACGTAAAGATGAAAAATAAGGAAGAAGCTACACCACCTAATTTAATATTGAAATCGCAATAGAGAATGAATCTCATGATGTACTAGATACTATAAGAAGCTGAAAAATTAACTAATACCAGAGATAAAATATAAGCTCTAAAAGACTAAAGGGTGCCCTAGTAAAATTTATATTTCTTCAAATTTTGATTGGCAACAAGTGCTACACCTATCAGTTTGGTTTGAAGAAGACTAAAAACATAAATATTCTCCCCTTGGAAAGATCCTCATCTAAATTTCTCCAGAAACTCTCAGAGTAGACAAACTTTTATTACATCATGCATTAATGTAATTTTTGTTGACAATTTTTGTATTGCTCGTTTCTAGAAATTAATTTCTATAGGCCTTTCAAATTAAAATGTTAAAAGTGGACAGTTTATCAATAAAGTTAAACTATTTGTACAAATAAAAAGTAAAGAAATTAAAAAAAATTGTGTTCTTTACCTGGTGGATCTTTTACGCTATGAGTTTGGAATGGGATCGGTTCTTCATCCTCAATGGTGATGTTAGCCTCAAGTGCGAGGTTGCCACCATCAACTAAGTACTCTTCCTTCTTCCTCCTACTCTGATTCATTTGGCTCATGTATACTGATATGTATATTTTCACCCATCCTTATTTAATTTATAGACCTTGGAATGAAAATATAAGGAAAATAGTAAATATATATTTAAACATTTCCAAATTATCAGTGTCACAGATTCATCGTACCTCCTGTATTTACCAAGCGTGCATGTACTGTATTTTTGGATGTGTATTCTCATAATCTCACCATATCTTCTTGGCCTTTTTGGGAATAATTTAGATTTTGATGCATGCATTTGGAATTATATAATGATTATTATTCAGTAATAATATTTAAGGAAGTCTTACAGGCAAAGCCAAAATCTACTTTCTTCTAGGGGAGAAAGTATCCAGTACATCAACTGTACCAGATCGCCTGTGCATTAATCCAATTAATTAGTGCCACCTGTCAATTAAAAGCCACATCATCATCCCTTTATTTTCTCTCTTTCCTTCAACCTTGGCAACCCAAGTCAAAAAGTGGCCACTTTTCTCCGGCAGCCATCCAGCAGGCCCAGCTGCTGCAGCCGGCCCTTCAATATCATCATCATCATCTTTATCTTTCTCTCAACCCATCACCGACCGGACTGCAACCACTCAGTTCCAGCGAGATCCACCGACAATACACCGGAGAACTAGCTATAAATTATTCTCCATTTATTTGTTAACTAATCAAAGATCCAACAAATTTTGTTTTAAAAGTTCAAAAATATGATTACTTTTTTTTTTCCCTTTAGATCTCACGATTTCCTAAGTTTGTAGAAGAATTTCATGAGGGCTTATTGAATTCCCACCTAATTCTTCATGGAAACTTCTACAGATGAGCACGAAAAGTAGGCAGAGCAAGAAATTGCAGCAATCTAACCTATCACCATTAAATTTGTGAACGTGGGTTATCCACGTTGCTACAGGAACCCGAAGTTCCTGTAGCAACCTATAAAACAAAAACAAAAAAGTTTTAGTCCCACATCGGCTAGGTTGAAGAAAAATTTTAATTAATTCCCTTTAAATGTGAGTTAAACCCAGATTTCATCATGTAGTGGAAAGAAGAGAAAAAGTTTTAAAAGTTTGGCTTACGGCTAGAGAAAGAAAGATTTGGAGAGATTCTACAAGAGAGGTCAATTCTCTTTGGGTAAAATCAAAGTTTTTCTTTGGGACGAGCTTGTGGATTGTACAAGTCGTCGGTGTTCTTTATAGTCAAATCTCCCTCACCCTCCCGTGGGCGTAGGCAATTTTACCGAACCACGAAATCACGGTTCTTTACTATTTTCTCGGTATTTGCTATTGTTTGTAGGTTTCCTGATTCAAATTCTAGATTGAGAGGAAGAGTAGATATCTCACTTTGTTGGGATATTTTACTTTCTATTTTTGTTTTCTTCGTGAGGCGGAATATACAAAGCCTTCTCTCGGTGATATCGCTTCCGGCTATGGGGCGACCCCATCCCAACAATGGTATCGAGCCGTTATTCGACGGAAGTGGTGTAGCTTCGGTTTGAGGTGGTGCTCTGTAATTTCGAGAAGCGGATTTATACAAACGGAGAATGGCGTCTACCAAGAATCGGTCAAAGTAGGAAAGTTCAAGATTGAAAAGTTCAATGGGAAGAATGATTTTTCCTATTGGAGGATGCGATGAAAACTCACGATTTCGCAAAAATTGCACAAGGCTTTGGCCGAAAAGGGAATAAGATTACGGATTCAATGATTGCATCCAAATTGGACGGCGACGACAAGTTGAAGATGACAACAGACCAACGCTCTAGACCCACACCACCTCCTTCACCGCCTCCTCCGAGCTCAATATGGTAAATAAGCAGTTAATATTCCCCCATTACAAAAAAGGTAATTTGCGTTTTAATTGGGACTTTAATTAAATGAACCAAAAAATTGAGATGCCTTTTGGATAACACAAAACTGCTTATCAAAGCATTTGTGCAATATGGCAAGCAAGAAATAAAAAAAAATTCCGGAAACTGGAGTAAGTAATGCTTATTTTTGTGAATGATGTTATTTTTTCTTTTTGAAGAACTAAATGAGTAAGATCTTATTGATTGCTGATACAACCAAGAATAGAACCTGGTGTTCGAAATTTGGAATTCAGGGTTCGAAAACAAAGTCAGATAGAATAAGCCAAATAACATTAAAGAAAAGAAAAAGGACAATTTGGCCATACGTTTTTGCTTCTTTCCTCTGTTATTCTTTAGCATTTCCCTTCCCTTTTCCTCCTCTTATTTGATTCCCAAGCTCATCTTCAGAGCTTTTTCTTTTTCACTTCATTTGCTACCAGCATAATTAAAAAAGTCATTTTTAAAAAAAAATTTGGGTGGGTCCATTAACCTGAGGATCAAAGGAGATGGATATAGGAAGAGAAGCATGGTCCAAGGGCTGAGATTGCGCAGCCTCAACCATGTGAATTTGACGAAATCTTTTGATGAAATTAGCCTAAAGTTAAGACTAACTTACAGAACACCCCCCGCTAACTTTGGACGATTATAAGATAACCATCCATAACTTTCAAAATATCAGAGAAAATCACCCTTAATTTAAAGATTTTTATGAGTCAACTGCATCACAGTTGCAAATAACATTCTTGATTGTCCAATGTTCTCTATTATTGTGAATAACTTTCAAGAACAGATAAGCCAAGGATCCAATGGAATTGCATACAACAGAATACAACATGACAGAATTTTTCTAGTATTATGATTTCTACTTTGCATATTACATTTAGTTTTCACCTCTTTTTCCGTAATAGTTATAATGAATCCTGTTGTACACATGATAATATACTAAAAATTCTATAGTTTCCTTGCTCTTCACTATCTTGAGATCCTCCATCTTCACTGTCTTGATTTTTCATCTATGGCATGGATATCTGCCAGAACACTGTAAAAGCAAAACACTTTGTTAGAAAAATATTTAATGCAATAAAGAGAAAATGATAATGATGCATGATAGGGATAAGTTACCTGCCAAAGAGCTTATTTGGTTGCAAAGACATCTTTGTCCATATTATCAGGACAAATATCTTTTGAAACCCTTGCGTAAATTAAAGATCACACCTACAATATTCAGAAGACAATTAATCAGATTTGTATCAATTCTTATTATACTTTTAAAATATTTCTTTTATAATAATTGCACATCTATACTACTATATAGTTTGGAAAGTGAAGTTAGACAAAATGTGTATGAGTGGTAGACAATGCTCAGAGAAAGGTGTTTGAGGGTATAATTATAATTTTCCATTAATTAATATTATAAGGTGAAGTAAAGTAAATGAGGACTGAATAGGCCATTTGTCTTTTCCTATTTGTTTCCTCTCCTTCCCTCCTTCATTCAAACTAATTACTAATTTATTAAAACTAAGTTGTTTTCAATATTAGCTCCATATTTATTTTACTAATATTATTATAAAATATTTATAAAAATAAATATAATGTATCTATCTATTTATCGTGTTACATAAAGAAGTATCACAAAAAAATCTAAAATCAAAGACTTCTAGGTAACGGGAGAAACCCTCATCTGTAATATATAATATGTTGAGGCTTCAAGTAGTAGTTTGTGTGGACCTCTCCTTTAGAACAAAATAGCATTAAGATGAGGCACATAACATATTTCCTCATGTTGGTGCAACCGCCAGTGGTAATTGGAAAAATTAAAGAGAAAGAGCTATAGGATAAAACGATTAACTTTTCAATATCTATCTCGTAATCACATATATTCTTAATTTCTTGTTTACATAAGTTTATTTTTTCTTCTTGCACGTGCATTTGCACATACCACAGAGTAGGGGTGGCAATTTGTGGCTCGACCCGCTGACCCGACCCGACCCGACCCGTTATAAATGGGTATGGATCACTTTATATGGGTTGGATCATAAACGGGTCGACCCATAAAACTCATTTATTAATCGGGTTATAAATGGGTCAACCCGCCGACCCGTTTAACTTTAACCCATTTATCATTGAACCCTTAACATTCAAAAATTTAAAAAATTCACCCATAAAATATCAACACTTACAAACACTATAAAATCTATAAATTACATACAACACTATCAAAATTTTGCAATTTGCAGAAAACTCCCTTTGAGGTTCAAAATTAAAAACACCCAAAATAAGTCAAAATTTTAAAGAAAACTGAAAAATTGAAACTTTCAAACAGTGAAAAGTTATAGTTTATAAATTACAAAACCCGCTGAAAGTTTTGAGTTTTGCAAAAACACCCTAAATGTTTCAAAATTACAAAATACATGCTCAAAAGTTAAACTTTTACATAAACACTCCCCAAAAATATCAAAACCTACAAAAAAGTATGAAATCTATAAGTTATAAGCAGCACCATAAAATTTTAAAATTTGCAAAAACTCTACAAGTTTGAAAATTTGCAAAATACACCCTCAAAAGTCAAACTTTTACAGTAACACACCCAGATACATCAAAATTACAAACAGTACAAAATCTATAAGTTATGAACAATACCATGAAAACTTTAAAATTTGCAAAAACACCTTGAAAGTTTTAAAATTTGCAAAATACAGCCTAAAAGTCAAATTTTACAGAAACACACCACAATTATGTCAAAACTTAAAATAGTACAAAATCTATAACATATAAATAGCAATTTGCAAACTTTAAAATTTGCAAAAAACTCTACAAGTTTGAAAATTTGCAAAATACACCCTTGAAAAGTCAAAATTTACAGAAATACATGCCACAAATATGAAAACTTACCAGCAGTACAAAATTTATAGCTTATAAATAGTACCATGAAAATTTTGATATTTGCAAAAACACCCTAAAAGCTTCAAAATTACAAAAACACTCTAAAATTCAAAATTTAGAAAAAACCTGAATAGTCAAAAGTTACAGAGTATAAATTTTATAAATTAGAAAAAATCCCTTGAGAAAATGATATTTGCAGAAAACACCCTAGAACTTTTAAAATTTACAAAAACACCCTCAAAATTTTAATTTTACAGAAAACACCCTGAAAATACCTAAACTTCTAAACAATACAAAACATGTGAATGATAAAGAACCATAAAAACTTTAACCATGAACTTTATGTTAAGTACATGAAAATCATAAAACAATTAAATGGGTCAATTGGGTCGATGGGTAACCCATTTAATAAACGGGTTGACCCGATTATTTGATGGGTCGGGTCGTGTCAATATTATACGGGTTGGGTTAAAATTTGTATGGGTCGGGTCGGGTCTACCCGTTTGCCACCCCTACCACAGAGCTAGTTGATGCTTAAGAACTTTGATTAAAATTAATGTGTAACAAAGAGAGCAGAGGAGACATGCTATTGAATAGCTTCTATTTTAAATGTACAACCACACAATCTGTGTCATTTCCTTCAACCAATATCAACATATAATTGATTCTGTAACGTAAAGATGAAAAATAAGGGAAGAAGCTACACCACCTAATTTAATATTGAAATCGCAATAGAGAATGAATCTCATGATGTACTAGATACTATAAGAAGCTGAAAAATTAACTAATACCAGAGATAAAATATAAGCTCTAAAAGACTAAAGGGTGCCCTAGTAAAATTTATATTTCTTCAAATTTTGATTGGCAACAAGTGCTACACCTATCAGTTTGGTTTGAAGAAGACTAAAAACATAAATATTCTCCCCTTGGAAAGATCCTCATCTAAATTTCTCCAGAAACTCTCAGAGTAGACAAACTTTTATTACATCATGCATTAATGTAATTTTTGTTGACAATTTTTGTATTGCTCGTTTCTAGAAATTAATTTCTATAGGCCTTTCAAATTAAAATGTTAAAAGTGGACAGTTTATCAATAAAGTTAAACTATTTGTACAAATAAAAGTAAAGAAATTAAAAAATTGTGTTCTTTACCTGGTGGATCTTTTACGCTATGAGTTTGGAATGGGATCGGTTCTTCATCCTCAATGGTGATGTTAGCCTCAAGTCTTGAGGTTGCCACCATCAACTAAGTACTCTTCCTTCTTCCTCCTACTCTGATTCATTTGGCTCATGTATACTGATATGTATATTTTCACCCATCCTTATTTAATTTATAGACCTTGGAATGAAAATATAAGGAAAATAGTAAATATATATTTAAACATTTCCAAATTATCAGTGTCACAGATTCATCGTACCTCCTGTATTTACCAAGCGTGCATGTACTGTATTTTTGGATGTGTATTCTCATAATCTCACCATATCTTCTTGGCCTTTTTGGGAATAATTTAGATTTTGATGCATGCATTTGGAATTATATAATGATTATTATTCAGTAATAATATTTAAGGAAGTCTTACAGGCAAAGCCAAAATCTACTTTCTTCTAGGGGAGAAAGTATCCAGTACATCAACTGTACCAGATCGCCTGTGCATTAATCCAATTAATTAGTGCCACCTGTCAATTAAAAGCCACATCATCATCCCTTTATTTTCTCTCTTTCCTTCAACCTTGGCAACCCAAGTCAAAAAGTGGCCACTTTTCTCCGGCAGCCATCCAGCAGGCCCAGCTGCTGCAGCCGGCCCTTCAATATCATCATCATCATCTTTATCTTTCTCTCAACCCATCACCGACCGGACTGCAACCACTCAGTTCCAGCGAGATCCACCGACAATACACCGGAGAACTAGCTATAAATTATTCTCCATTTATTTGTTAACTAATCAAAGATCCAACAAATTTTGTTTTAAAAGTTCAAAAATATGATTACTTTTTTTTTTCCCTTTAGATCTCACGATTTCCTAAGTTTGTAGAAGAATTTCATGAGGGCTTATTGAATTCCCACCTAATTCTTCATGGAAACTTCTACAGATGAGCACGAAAAAGTAGGCAGAGCAAGAAATTGCAGCAATCTAACCTATCACCATTAAATTTGTGAACGTGGGGGCCACCCACGTTGCTACAGGAACCCGAAGTTCCTGTAGCAACCTATAAAAACAAAAAAACAAAAAAAAAGTTTTAGTCCCACATCGGCTAGGTTGAAGAAAAATTCTTAATTAATTCCCTTTAAATAGGGAGTTAAACCTAGGATTTGTGGTGTGGAGAAAAGTAAAGAAAAGGGAGAAAAATTTAGGGTTTTTTAGAGAGAAAAAGAAAGAGCTTGGAGAGATTCTACAAGAGAGAGGTCAATTCTCTTGGTAAAATCAAAGTTTTTCTTTGGGACGAGCTTGTGGATTGTACAAGTCGTCGGTGTTCTTTATAGTCAAATCTCCCTCACCCTCCCGTGGACGTAGGCAATTTTACCGAACCACGTGAAATCACGGTCTTTACTATTTTCTCGGTATTTGCTATTGTTTGTAGGTTTCCTTGATTCATCTAAATGTTGAGAGGAAGAGTAGATATCTCACTTTGTTGGGATATTTTACTTTCTATTTTGTTTTCTTCGTGAGGCGGAATATACAAAGCCTTCTCTCGTGTGATATCGCTTCCGCGGCGTCTGATGACGACCATCCCAACAATTGGTATCGAGTCGTTATTCGACGGAAGTGGTGTAGCTTCGGTTTGAGGTGGTGCTCGGTAATTTCGAGAAGCGGATTTATACAAACCGAGAATGGCGCCTACCAAGAATCGGTCAAAGTAGGAAAGTTCAAGATTGAAAAGTTCAATGGGAAGAATGATTTTTCCTATTGGAGGATGCGATGAAAACTCACCGATTTCGCAAAAATTGCACAAGGCTTTACCGAAAAGAGAAGAAGCATAAGGATATGTCGATGAGGATTGGGAGGAGCCGATCCGGAAGCACGGGCCGATTATCCTATGTCTTGAAAGGGATGTAGCTTTCTTGGTAGATGGAGAGGAAACTACGGGCGTGTGGAAGAAGTTAGAAAGTACCTTCATGACGAAGAGTCTAACGAACCGGATCTATTTAAAATCCAAATTGTATACTTGCAAGATGGAGGAGGGCTCATCAATCAGGAATACATCAACAAGTTTGATAGGATCATATCGGACTTGAAAGACATAGATGTGAAAGTTGTAGATGAGGATCAGCGCTTCTACTACTGTCAAGTCTTATGAGAACTCGTGCAAACACCGATGCTTGTAGGAGACAATTTGAAGATGGATGAGACTAGAACGGCGCTTCTAGCGGATGACCTTCTGAAGATTGCAACCGCTGACGGACTATCGGTGGTAACAAAACAAGCGCATGGATTGTTTGCTAGAGGAAGGAGCAATGAGCGAGGAAAAGGCAATGGAGGAAAGTCTAGATCTAAATCGAGACCTCTTGCGGGAAAATCGTGTTTCAAATGCGGTGAAGTTAGGGAATTTCAAGGTCGACTGTCCAAATAAGAGAGTAGGTGGAAAGAAGAAGAACAACAACAAGACCGAGAGAAGAGAGGGCAAGGAAGAGGCGAAGCCACGCTTCGAGGAAGGGAGCGATAAGGAGTGCTATGTCGCCACGGTGGCGAGGATATCTCCGGGAAGTGGATACTTGATTCTGGTTGCTCTTACCACATGTGTCCAAATAGAAAGTGGTTTACTGCCTACAGAGGCATTGATGGTGGAACCGTATTGATGGGGAACAACCATGCTTGTAAAACGGTGGGGCTAGGTGATATCAAGATCAAAATGCATGATGGAGTGGTCCGAACCTTGACGGATGTGAGGCACGTTCCCGACTTGCGGAAGAATCTTATCTCAGTTGGTGCATTAGACTCCGACGGTTGTAAAATTGTTACGGAGAACGGAGTGAAGAAGGTTGTTCGGGGTTCCCTTGTAGTGATGAAGGGTGTTCGTCACGGTAATTTATATACTCTCTCAGGTACGACGGTGACGGGAGATGCAGCGGTTGGAACTGAAGGAAGTGGTGGAGACCCATGTGAGCACACACGGTTATGACATAGGCGGCTTGGGCATATGTCAGAGAAGGGTCTAGTTCTGCTTGGTAAAGAGGGTCTGCTGAAAAATCTGAAGAAACCTAGCATGGATTTTTGCGAGGATTGTGTGTATGGAAAGTCACACATGGTTCAGTTTCTGAGAAGCAAGTCTAAGAGCAGAGGGATACTAGATTATGTGCACACGGATGTTTGGGGTCCGACTCAGACCACTTCTAAGGGTGGTTCCAGATATTATGTCTCGTTCATAGATGACTATTCGAGGTATGTTTGGATTTACTTTCTGAAGCATAAGAATGAGGTGTTCGAGACATTCAAGAAGTGGAGAGCAATGGTTGAGGACAGGACGGGAAAGAAATTGAAGACACTAAGATCTGATAATGGTACAGAGTATACAGATGGTGCTTTCAAGGAGTTCTGTGATCAGGAGGAAATTGTTCGACACCGACACCAAGTCAACACCACGCCAGAATGGGGTCGCAGAGAGATCGAACCAACATTGCGGGAGAAAGCAATGAGTATGCGATCATACGCTGGATTGGGCAACGAATGGTGGGCAGAAGCGGTGGCTACAGCTTGTTACATTATGAACCGTTCATCACATTCGACATTGGATGGTGATACACCCTATAGGATGTGGTCAGGGGAGCATGCAGATTATGAAAGGCTCAGAATTTTCGGATGTACCGCCTACTATCACGTCAACGAGGGAAAGCTTGATGCGAGGGCCAAGAAGGCAATATTCTTGGGATATGCGAAGGGCATAAAAGGCTATCGCCTTTGGTGTACGGAAGATTCGAAGTTCGTGATCAGCAGGGATGTTACCTTTGATGAGAAATCCATGATTGCTAGGGCGCCCAAGGATAATGGTGTTAGGACTGATGAGACTTCTAAGTCTCAGGTTATTAAAATAGAACCTAAAGACCAACCAGGTTTTAGTCGTGTTAAAGTGGGAAGTCAGGTAGATGATTAGCTTGAGCAGGAGGAGGTTCAGCAGGAGAATACACAGGTACTACAATAACAGCAGCTCGAGGATAGTTTGGCTTCCACTAGGCCAAGGCGAGCATACAAGCAGGTACAGAAGTTGGGGGCTGATCAACCCTTGAAACACTATGGGCAGGTTAATTTGGTTGAATACGCACTCTCGTTGGAGGAGGACGAGCCGGTCTCCTTCAAGGAAGCTATTCGGGACAAGGATAGTGAGAGTTGGTTGGTTGCGATGGAGGAAGAGATGGAATCTCTTCGAAAGAACCAAACATGGGAGGTGGTCCCATTGCCCGTAGGAAGAAAAGCTATTGGTTGTAAGTGGGTGTATAAAAAAAAAGAAGATCTTTCAGAGCTCGGTGGTACAAGGTACAAGGCAAGGCTAGTGGCTAAGGGGTTTGCACAAAGAGAGGGTGTGGATTACAATGAGATATTTTCTCCGGTGGTGAAACACACTTCTATTCGGGTGCTATTGAGTATTGTTGCTCATGGTGATCTTGAGCTGGAACAACTCGATGTTAAAACGGCCTTCTTGCACGGAGACTTGGATGAAGAGATCTACATGCATCAACCTGAGGGCTACAAGGTTGAGAACTAGGAGTATCATGTGTGTCGTTTGAAGAAGTCACTGTATGGATTGAAACAATCTCCTCGACAGTGGTACAAGCGATTTGAGTCCTTCATGCAGAAGCATGAGTTTTTTCGAAGCGACTATGATTGTTACGTTTACATCCAGAAGATTCGTGGAGATAATTATATCTATCT
The DNA here is from genome assembly GCA_012295165.1 of Asparagus setaceus. Lineage (NCBI taxonomy): Eukaryota > Viridiplantae > Streptophyta > Magnoliopsida > Asparagales > Asparagaceae > Asparagus > Asparagus setaceus. Next base: position 17,571,657 of record CM022705.1, read on the forward strand.
CCTTTTGTATGTGGATGACATGCTTATTGCTTCTAAGAGCAGGGTGGAGATAGATAGGCTGAAATCTCAACTTGGTGAAGAGTTTGAGATGAAGGACATGGGCGCTGCTAGGAAAATACTGGGTATGAAAATTAGAAGAGAGCGGGCGAACCGGTGATTGTTTTTAAGTCAGAAGGGTTACATAGAGCGGGTGATCGCGAGGTTCGGGATGCAAAGTGCTAAGTCGGTGGTGACTCCATTGGCTCCACACTTTAGGCTTTCTGGTAAACAATCTCCTACTACAGCGGAAGTGAATGCGCACATGGAGCGTGTTCCCTATGCTAGTGCAGTTGGCAGCTTAATGTACGCAATGGTGTGTACACGCCTGCATATTTCACAGCGGTCGGTGGGTCGAGATTCATGGCGAATCCGGAAAAGGCGCACTGGAAAGCAGTGAAGTGGGTCTTGAGGTACTTAAAGGGTACCGTTGATACGGGTCTGTGTTTTGGTGGAGAAACATGTCAGATTGATGGGTTTGTGAACTCGGATTATGCGGGCGATCTAGATAGACGGCGATCTACTACTGGTTATGTATTCAGGATACATGGGGCTCCGGTTAGTTGGTGATCGATGTTGCAGGCTACAGTGACACTTTCTACTACAGAGGCCGAATACATGGCCATGACAGAGGGAGTGATGGAAGCATTGTGGTTGTGGGGTCTTCTAGATGATTTGGGGATTGAGCAAGAGAACGTGAACTTGTGGTGCGACAGTCAGAGTGCAATTCACTTGGCGAAGAATCAAGTTCATCATGCTCGTACCAAGCATATCGATGTCAGGTATCATTTTGTACGGGATATCATAGAGGAAGGCGATATTTCTCTCATGAAGGTACACACGAATGAGAATCCCGCAGACATGTTAACCAAGGTGGTCACAGGTAGCAAGTTTAAGCATTGCTTGGACTTGCTTCATATCAACCCGTGTTGATCTGCCCAAGAGGGCATGGCCCTTCGGGGCGGTGGTGGGGTGAGGTGGAGACTTAATTATATGGAGAACAATTACAGAATTACGGTTAGCTTGATCCCGGTGAAGGGTACGTAGGCAGTCGCGGTATAGTGGCGCAGCTGGATTGGCCTGGTTTGGCTGATGGAGATCTCTCTAGTAATGTTCGCGGTGTTCTTCTGGTGTTCGTCCAAAATTTGAGGTTTATCAAATGATGTACGAGGTGGAGAATTGTGAACGTGGGGCCACGCGTTGCCACAGAACCTCGGGTTCTCAGAGAAGCCGCCACAGAACCCGGTTCTCGTGAGCAACCCTATAAAACAAAAAAAAAAAAAAAAAAGTTTTAGTCCCACATCGGCTAGGTTGAAGGAAAATTCTTAATTAATTCCCTTTAAATAGGGAGTTAAATCGAGGATTTGTGGTGTGGAGAAAAGTGAAGAAAAAGAGAGAAAAAGCTAGGGTTTTTGGCGGCGGCTAGAGAGAGAAAAATAGAGAGCTTGGAGAGATTCTACAAGAGAGAGGTCAATTTCTCTTGGGTAAAAATCAAAGTTTTTTCTTTGGGACGAGCTTGTGGATTGTACAAGTCGTCGGTGTTCTTTATAGTCAAATCTCCTCACCCTCCCCGTGGACGTAGGCAATTTTAGAACCACGTAAATCTCGTGTCTTTCTTGTTTCTTTGTGTATTTGCTATTGTTTGTAGGTTCCCTTGATTCAGTCCTTATATTGTTGAGAGGAAGAGTAGATATCTCACTTTGTTGGGATATTTTACTTTCTATTCTTGTTTCCTTCGTGAGACGGGAATATACAAAGCCTTTTCTCAGGTGATATTGCTTCCGCGGCGTGCGGGCGTGACCCCGCATCCCAACAAAATTCATCTTCATTGTTTCTCAATTAAATCCATTAATTGTTATTTATCTCTTACTTTTCTGCTTGCATTTGATCATTTTCTCTTTTCGTTTTGCTGTTGTACCTTTCAAGTTTCGTTTTTCTTTTCTGCCGTGGTACCTTGGGATCTAGTTGGAGTTGCCAGATGCACATCGAATGGACAGTATGTTTATTTTGAACTCAATATGTAAAGTTTGGATAGGTTATTTAGTATCATGACAAGTATAGACAGTATGTTTATTTTTATGGACTAGCTCATTTCCAAAATTTGAATGCATTAATACGATATAAGTTGACTGGAGATCAAAAATGTCATTTCGATCACGATATTAGTCCGAATGATCTTAATCCGACAAAAAACAAATATTATTCTGGACTATTTTAGGTTAGTCCAAGTGTTAATCTAGTAAAAACAAACATCGAACTAGACTAAAATAGTCCTAGGATAACACAGTCACGGGACTTTAGTCTAATGATTATCGTATCCCATAGCCCTAAGATAAAAACAAATGAGGGCCTGATTGAGTGATTGAACTTTATATTTTATATCATTTTTAGATGGGTTAGTTGCGAATAGATCCCCTTAGTATCGCCCTATCGTGAATAGACCCATTGTAGTTCTATTGTTACAAATAGAACCCATCCAGTGAACTTTTTTTTTTTTACTCTTTCATCCTCAGAGCAAATAGTCCCCCTCAGTTTATTTGTTGCTGATAGTCCTCCAGTACAATTGCCCAAATACGGATATACCTGAGTTGAATTTTTACCCTCACGAGGTTGATTTGTCAAAAAATATTTTTCTCTTTCTCTAAGGTAAAAGACTCGAAAAAGGTCACTCAACGGGTCTATCCCCACCACTAGAACAAGGCGGTATCTGCAATTGGGCAACACAGTAGAAGGGGTCTATCAGCAATTTACCCTTCTTAGATCAAACTCTTTCTCACATTCTGGGTTCCGTTATTCTAGCTAATGCATGTTAAGTTTGGTCTCTTAATCCAGATGAAAAGCGTACGATTGGGAGATGTTTCAATGGTCACTCTATTTGGAGGGCCATCCACACCTTGTGTTTTTCAAGGTCATCCTCAGCCCTGATGACAAATCACCCTTAATTTAAAGATTTTTATGAGTCAACTGCATCACAGTTGCAAATAACATTCTTGATTGTCCAATGTTCTCTATAACAATTGTGAATAGCTTTCAAGAACAGATAAGCCATGGAGCCAATAGGGCTGTGAATAACATTCAAGAACAAATAAGCCAAGGATCAAATGGAATTGCATAGAGCAGAATACAACATGACATAAATTTTCTAGTGTTATGATTTCTGCTTTGTATGTTACATTTAGTTTTCACCTCTTTTTTCCGTAATAGGTATAACGAATCCTATTGTACACATGATAATATACTAAAAATCCTATATTTTCCTCTTTCTTCACGAGATCCTTCATCTTAACTGTATTGATTTTTCATCAATGGCATGGATTTATATCTGCCAGAACACTGTAAAAAATAAAACGCTTTGTTAGAAAAATATTTAATGCAATAAAGAGAAAATAATGATGCATGATAGGGATAAGTTACCTGCCAAAGGGCTTATTTGTTTGCAAAGGACATCTTTGTCCATATTATCAGGACAAATGTCTTTTGAAACCCTTACGTAAATTAAAGATCACACCTACAATATTCAGGAGACAATTAATTAGGTTTGTATCAATTCTTATTATACTTTTAAAATACTTCTTTTATCATAATTGCACATCTATATTACTATGTAGTATGGAAAGTGAAGTTAGACAAAATGTGTATGAGAGGTAGACAATACTCATAGAAAGATGTTCGCGGTATAATTATAATTTTCCATTAATATTATAAGGTGAAGTAAATGAGGACTGAATAGACAATTTGTCTTTTCCTATTTGTTTCCTCTCCTTCCTCCTTCATTCAAACTAATTACTAAGTTATTTTCAATATTAATTAACTCAATATTTATTTTACTAATATTATTATAAAATATTTATAAAAATAAATATAATGCATCTACCTATGTATTGTGTTACCCAAAAAAAAAAAAAAAAAAAAAATCTAAAATCAAAGACTTCCAGGTAACAGGAGAAACCCTCGTCTATAATATATAATATGTTGAGGCTTCAAGTAGCAGTTTGTGTGGACCTCTCCTTTAGAACAAAACATTATTAAGATGAGGCACATAACATTTTTTCTCATGTTGGTGCGACCACCAGCGATAGTTGGAAAAATTAAAGAGAAAGAGCTATAGGATGAAACGATTAACTTTTCAATATCTATCTCACAATCACATATATTCTTTCTTTTTTACATGAGTTTATTTTTCTTCTTGCACGTGCATTTGCTCATGCCACAGTGCTAGTTGATACTTAGAACTTTGATGAAAATGTGGTACAAAGAGAGCAGAGGAGATATGCTATTGAATAGCTTCTCCTTTAAGTATACAACCACTTAAGCTGTGTCATTTCCTCCGACGAGTATCAACATATAATTGATTCTGTAACGTATAGAAGAAAAATAAAGGAAGAAGCTACACCACCTAATTTAGTATTGAAATTGTAATAGAGAATTAATCTTATGATATACTAGATACTATAAGAAGCTGTAAAATTAACTAATACCAGAGATTAAAAATAAGCCCTAAAAGACTAACGGGTGCCCTAGTGAAATTTATATTTCTTCAAATTTTGATTGGCAACAAGTGCTACACCTATCAGTTTGGTTTGAAGAAGACAGCTAAAAACATAAATAATCTCCCCTTGGAAAGATCCTCATCTAAATTTCTCCAGAAACTTTCACAGTTGACAAGCTTTTAATTATTACATCATGCATTAATGTAATTTTTGTCGATAATTTTTGTATTGCTCGTTTCTAGAAATTAGTTTCTATAGGCCTTTAAAATTAAAATGTTCAAAGTGGACAGTTTATTAATAAAGTTAAACTATTTGTACAAACAAAAAGAAATGAAATGAAATTTTTTTTTTTGTGTACTTTACCTGGTGGATCTTTTAAGCCTGAAGTTTGGAATGGGATCGATTCTTCATCCTCAATGGTGAAGTTAGCCTCAAGTGTGAGGTTGCCACCATCAACTAAGTACTCTTTCTTTTTCCTACTCTTCTGATTCATTTGGCTCATGTATATTGATATGTATATTTTCGCCCATCGTTATTTAATTTATAGGCCTTGGAATGAAAATATAAGGAAAATAGTAAATATATATTTAAATATTTCCGAATTATCAGTGACACAGATTCATCGTACCTGCTATATTTACCTAGTGTGCATGTACTGTATTTTTGGATGTGTATTCTCATTATCTCACCATATCTTCTCGGCTTTTTTGGGAATAATTTAGATTTTGATGCATGCATTTGGAATTATATAAAGATTATTATTCAGTAATAATATTTAAGGAAGTCTTACAGGCAATGCCAAAATCTACTTTCTTCTAGACCTCTACGACCGAAAATTTGATACATTGAACATCTTGTCGCTTAGAATTTGAGAACATAGTGTGAAAAGCCATTAAAATTTACCCCCTTTTTTCCTAAAAAACCCCCCAAGGTTTTAGTTTTGGCCCTCTCTTTTAGTAAGCTCTTAACTTTTCTTCTTCTTTTTTTTTTTGGTTGACAATGAAACCCCTAAGTTTTATTCCTCTCCTCTAAGAAGCTTCAAATTTTTATTGTTAATCTAGGGATTTTGTTTGGGGTAAAGAAAGGTGGGGGCTTCATATAAAAGAGGGTAAATTTTAGGGGCTTAGTTGTCAAAAGAAGAAAATTTTGGACTTCTAAGAAGAGAGGGGGTAACACCTAGAGACTTCTTTGTCAAATATAAAAAGTTATGGGTGTTGGGACCGTGCCCATGCAATCAGCTTAGTTTGATCAATAACAAATGTTCAAATGTATTTGACAATATTTTAAGATGAAATGTGCGGGTTACACAAAGAGAATCTGAAGCTAAAATCAATTTTGAGAATGTGGAAGTATTTGTCTCTTTGTTATGAATCTACAAAAATAAATAAAACTCAATTTGGAGGTATATTACCTCAAGATATTAATGTTTTAGTGCGACATGGTCAAAACTCAAAACAATCAGTAGCAGGCTGACATACACGAAAGCTAAAAACTTATTTGTGCAATAACTTTGACTCGGTTATCGAAATCACTATTATAATATATTTTTAAAACCTTCCTCCTATGTTATCTACAAGATGAAACTGGCGTTCAAAAGTTGATTTGAACACCAGACATCTGGAAGCTTCGAGCAAACATCTGGAAGTGTCAAGCCAGAAAGTTGATTTTTGGAAAAAATCACAGAGACATCTAGAACATGCCCCAGACATTTGGACCAATGTGCAGATGTCTAATCCACATTATCAGACATTTGAACGATGCGTTTTGGCATATTTGACTTATTTTCTTGATGTAATCTGAACCGTTCATCAAGGGACATATATAAGCTATTCATGGGTTTGTTCTCTATTAGATTTAAAGAGGATTTCAGACAGAGAATTGTAGAGATTTGAGAGCTCTAGTTTGAGAGAAAAAGAGAGAGCTTTTTTTAGGATTTGAAAAGTCCTTGATCACCATCATCTCTCAGATTTCGTGCACGCCTTCGAAGCTGTCTTCATCATTAGATTCTGATCTTCGTGAAGTGCAACCAGTTCAATTTCAATACCGACATCATTCTTCCAACTTCAACTCTAAATCACTAAAGACCGGTTTGCTAAAAAGGCTATAAGATCTTTTTGTATGACGTTTAATTGAAATTTGTTTCATTGTATTAAACTTGGTGTTATGGCATACTCAAGCTGGTATAAATTGAGGGCTTACGACATACTCAAGCCAGGGTTATATTAAGGGATTGGTCACTACCTAGGGCTAGGGTTACTAATTGTGAAGAGTTTTTTTAGACGACTTGTTTTGGAGAAACGAGGGTTTTAGTCTTATAACTTACTGAATATGGTTTGCCATTAAGGAGAATTTTTCATATAGTTAGGAAACCCTTTACGAGAAGGAAGAGGAGATATAAGATTGTTAATCTGAATTACTATAAAATCTTTTGTGTTCAAGCTGTGATTATTTTTATTTTCTTGTATTGCTTATTGTTAGTATTACTATTTATTTTTCATTGTATATTCTCGTTATATTGAAAAACAGTAGGCAATCTTATTCAATCTCCTCTAGGTTTGCATCTAAGATCCTAACAAGGGACTTATTAAAAAAAAGGAGCAAATTTAGGAGCTTCTTAGACTATGTTCTCTGTAGATTTATTTTCATAATTATTTTTGGAAGTTTTATGCAAAATTTCAAGTTAGGTTATTTTTATTACTCATATGTATGGTGGGTCTACCCTGAGTAGAAGGATGCAAAACGGATACAAATAACCTATTCTCTTTGATTCCTACCAATACAGGTCTGGGTGGATCGGATACAAATCCTACAAGTTACTTGTGCACATAGTAAGTAAAGTCTGCTTTCTTGCGCAAACATTGAGCCAGTAAATCATGGTTATTATATGTTTTTTTTGGTAAGTAAGCAATTTGTTATTACCAATCATAAGTGAAGTTCAAACAAACTATACACTCAACGTTTGGATCCTTACAAGCCAAGGATAAAACACACCAACACTAAAACAGACTCAGATTTGATTCCTACCAATACAGGGATCAAAATGCACCAACTATCACATATATATCACAAGTGACATACACAAACAGTCCTCAGCAGGTAAATAGGGAACCTGCATAGGCAATTGAAAACCTGTACAATCCTCTAACCATTCTAGATTCTATAGCTAACTCAACAATACAGAGTTCCTGATCAATGCTTAGTCACAAATTCTGGAGAAATCTTCATAGCTTTACACCAAGCTCTATTATAGGCATTGTCTTTCATCTTCACCACCTTGGTACACAGAATTTTAACTTCAAAAATGATGTGTTGGAGGATCTCTTCAGCCAACAGCTTCTTCTCCTGAAAAATCTTCAGATTCCTAGCTCTCCACACATGGTATAAGCATGCAACAGCAGCTGCTCTCTTCACCCTCCTGATGCTCTCGCTCCCTTTCTAACCTATCATCCAATAAATTATGTCCAGCCACCTACATGGAGGGTTGAATTCCTACACAAAACCCATAACCAACTCCCAAATTTGCATACTGAAGGAACATTGGAAGAACAGATGGTCTCTGTTCTCAACCATCACTCCACAAAGAGTGCATGAGTTCTCATCCAGAACTCCAATATGATGAAGTCTAGCCTTTGTAGGCAATCTGTCCAGGCAAGCCAACCATGTAGTGAACTTATGTTTAGGAATATACAATCTATTCCAAACAATATGAGTCCACTGCTTTTTAATATTTTCTCCCATTAGAATGTTGTATGTAGATGATGAACTAAATTCAGGTTTAGGACCAAGCCACTTCAAGTTCCCCTCATTGAAAGATATACATAGCAGTGCTTCATGCCTGAGTTTAAGTATTCTCTTGAACACCCAAGAGAAATGAGATTTTATATCAAGATCCCACACACATTTCTCTTTAAGATAATAACCGTGAACCCATCTCACCCATAAGGAGCCTTTCATGAGGACAAGAGACCACAAATTTTTCATAACAAGACTTTTATTCAATGAAGGAACATGTTGTAAACCAAGGCCTCCACAGGTTTTAGGTTGACATACGTGTGACCAAGCTACTTTAGCCTCTGTGTGCTGGCCAAATGAACCAGTCCACAAGAAATCTCTGCATAGTTGCTCCACTTCCTGAATGACTCTCTTTGGCAATAAGAAAATACTCCCCTAATATGCATGCATGCTATATATGACTGATTTAATAAGTTAAAGCCTTCCAGCAAATGATAAGAACTAGATGTCTAGTTTCTAATCTTAGAGAGAATTCTCTCAATAAGGATAGCACAATCAGCTGAAGTAGGACCTTTAGAAGAGAAGGGAATCTCCAAGTATCTAACAGGCAGAACACCTTCAGAAAAACCCAAGTATTGTAGAATAGAGCACTTAATATTGCTAGCAAGACCACCAAAGAAAATCTGGCATTTAGACAGGTTTGCACACAGCCCAGAAACATGAGAGAAGTGAGAGAACTTCAAAGCTAAGTGTTTTATGGAGCTCAATTTTCCTTTACAGAATAACATCATGTCATCAGCAAAGCATAAGTGGGTTAGCTTATTGCTCTTACACTTAGGATGAAAATGAAACCCCTTCACATCTCCTAGATCCGACAAACTCCTACAAAAGTACTCCATCACTAGAGCAAAGAGATAAGGTGAGATTGGATCTCCTTGCGTAAGGCCTTTTTTACCAGAAAAAGGTTCAGAAGGCTGACCATTAACTAGGATAGCGAATGAAGCAGTGCTAACACACTCCATCACCCATCTAGAAAAGTTGTTAGGAAAACCAAGGTCTTTAAGAACAGCATCAAGGAATTTCCAATTGACTGAGTCATAGGCCTTCCTCAGATCAATTTTCAAAGTACATATAGGAGAAATTTGTTTTCTCCCATACAAATTAACAAGTTCTTGAGCCATTAAAATATTATGCACAATACTTCTATCCTTAATAAATGCTCCTTGGTTCTCACTCACAACAGAGGAAATAACTCTCTTAAGCCTATTGGTTAAAATATTTAAAATGCATTTATATTACAACAAGCAATAGGCCTATAGTCAGAAGCAGTATTGGGACATTGAACTTTAGGAGTAAGGGTGATAGAAGTGGAATTCAGGGACTTAAGTAGTTTGTCATACCTGAAAAAATCTCTCACTGTAGTGAGCACATCATTGCCAACAATGTTCCAAGTATCTTTGTAAAACTGAGAAGAGTATCCATATGGACCAGGGCTTTTATTTGGATTAATCTGGAATAAGACAACTTTGATCTCTTGCTCAGTAACTGGCCTACACAAATCAATGCAATGTTCATTACAGACAAGAGGTCTTCTGGCTAGAATAGTCATAGACGGAGCCTGACATGAAGCTTCAACTCCCAGAATGTCTTTATAAAACTTCACTAGTTCCTCTTGAATATTTTCTTGTTTAGTGAGTTGGACTCCCTGAGAATTCATGATAGATAAGATAGAATTTCTCATCTTTCTTTGTTTCACTTCAGCATGAAAGAAACCAGTATTACTATCTCCTGATTTAATGCATTCCACTCTAGCCTTTTGTTGCAAGAACATTGATTCATACTTGAGGAGAGTAAGGAACTTCTTTAGCTGCACCCTCTCACAAGAGATTAGATGAATATCATATGGATTATAAAGAACATTTTGCTGAGCCTGATGAAGATCCTCTCTTGCCTTCTTAACTCTACTAGAGATACCACCAAAAAATAGTGAATTAAAATTCTTAAGCTGATACTTAACTAACTTTAATTTTTGGACAAGTCTAAACATTGAGGTCCCTTGAAACTGTCTACTCCAAGCCTGAAGAATAACACCATTGAACTTAGGATGATCACTCCAATAATTGAAATACTTGAAAGAAGACCTTGAATTAGTAGGAATGTGATAAGAAACTAATGCTGGACTATGATCAGAAATGCCTGGAGCAAGAAATTCTGTGTCATTAGATGGAAAATAATCAAGCCAAGCCTCATTGATTAAAACTCTATCAAGTTTACAAAACACATGCTTGTTAGACCAAGTGTAATAACATCCTTTAAACTTCATATCCATCAGCTTAGTGTCACTAATCCGCCCCTGTAATTCCATCAACTCATTTCTAGTAACACTTCTGTCCTGTATCCTCTCTCCAACATCAAATATGCAGTTGAAATCTCCTGAAATCACCCAAGGACCATTCATTGTAGAGCTAATGGATCTGAGGTCATTCCAGAGGGATGTTCTAAGATTAGCTTGATTAAAACCATAAATAAAAGTAGCAAACAGATTGTTACCAATGCTCTTATCAATGATAAAACAATGTATCAACTGAGCAGTAGTTAACAAGCACTGAAGGTCTAATACAATAGGATCCCAAATTACCATAATTCTCCCATGAACATCCAAATCAAAATTATGTGTAAAAGACCAATTTAGAACACATTTGTTAGCAACAACATAAGCATGCACTGGCTGAATTTTAGTTTCTAAAATACCAAGAAGAGAAAACTTATGTACATTGATCAAATTCTTAACCTCTTTTTGTTTGTTAGGGTGGTTAAGGCCCCTAATATTCCAACTTCCAAATGATTTCATCTTGATTGGGAAGAGCTACCTCTACCTCTAATACTCTTATAGCCTTTAACAGTTGAAGTAGATGCATAACTATGGCCCTTCTTTTTGCTACTACCAATCTTGTGTGATAAATCAACAAATAAATCAATGCCTTCATCATTATGCACATTAAGGATAGTAAATTCATTGCTGATCCTAACACCAAAAACTGGGACACTGACATCACTCACATTGGCGTGTGCATTTCTAGCTCTAACCAAGTTCCCATTAGTCTCTTCTTCATCAGGACAGCTGCTCTCAGGAGGGCTCTTATCTATAGTATTAGCCTTTTCTGCTTAAATAACAACTAGAAGTATTTTAGGCACCCAAATTTGCTTGGTTATTTTCTTTTTACATTTCTCAGTTTTATGACCAAACACTTCACAATGAGAACATCTTGGTGGAATCCATTCATACTCAACTTGTTGCTCAAACTCTCTACCACCAGGACCTTTAATGTGAAGAGTTTTTGGTAGATCAAAATTTCCTTCAATCTCTATACAAACTCTTGCATATGAAATTCTATCTTTTTTGGCTGTAATGCTATATGTGCAAATTGGTTTACCTATCGCACTAGCTAGCTTGCTCACTGCTCTTTCATTCCATAAATGTAGTTTCAGATTAGGGAATTTAACCCAAATGGGAATCAATGATACACTTAGATTCTCCAAATTTATATCAACAGAACATGGCATAAGAAAAAGAGGTTTACTATCAAAATACCACAGTCCTTTCTGAAGAATTGCTAATTTAGATTCATTTGACTGAAATTTGAACAAAAATATACCTGAATCCATAGCAAAAGTATCAATAGAACCATGCTCGCCTCAATGTTTTGCCACAAAATTCTTGATTGAATTGTAAGGAACCTTGAATCCCAGCACATATCCGACAAGGGCAAATTTCCACTCATCGACTCTGCTATCCCACTCAGATTCATCAAATTGTATGCATTTAGGATCTGCGAACTGTTGGGATATGAAAGAGAGATTTAATCTATTCTCCTTTTGTCGATTGCCGGCGACTACCGATGCCCACGATGACTTGGATTGATTAGGAGCCAAGTCCACTTGAGTATCAGCAAAACCGTCTTGAGAAGAATTTCCTTGAGAGATGATTGTCTTGTCTTGATTCATGTTGACTTAACTAACTAGATCTATTGAAGGGAGGAGGAAGAAGAAGGTAGGTGCATGTTAGCAAGAAGGGCTAACATGCATCCGCCCCTATTATAGACTTAAACTTACACCAACATTGAATTTAAGCCAGTAAGCATAACCATAAGACCTCCTCAACTAGTAGATGGTTTCTCCTCCTTGATGAAACTATGTGTTCTTATATAGTTTTGGGTTTGCCCCTAATTATCGCATCCACCTTCAGGTCCGAAACTTCAGTAGCATGATTCGTTAGAAAAGCTCACATAATTCAAGCCAAAGCTGATACACTGACACAATATTTGTTGCCTTGAGGGCAAAAAAACCATTCTGATTTTGCATACTAGTCCGAATGGCTATAATCTTACTAAAACAAACACTAGTATGACGTACTTTAAGTTAGTCCACATGTTTGTCCGTATGGAAATAAATATTAGATTGGACGAAGATTAAAAAACAAACTTGGCCTGATCATGCTTGTTTGATCCTTCTTACTTGAAACTAGTTCGACAATGGAGATAAACTATGAAGTTTGAAATGGAGTACCTTAACCAGCTCAATTAGAACTGGGTAAGTGACAAGCCCCTAGTTATCTTCTCATGCTTCATGGCTGTGAGGTAAATAGTAATGAAAGATATTCTTCCCGCCCCTTTTATGGCCGAAGCCTACATTATAAAGCGGTATCAATTAATCTTTAATCTGCTTAAAAAATTTATGGGCGTTAAGATTTGAATGAGGGTTGCTCCTGTACTAGCTTAAAGTCCCTGCCTCTACTCCAAACTTTGAAGTTGTTATGAGAATTGATGGTTATAATTTTATATCTTAAACATTTCTAATGTACAAGTTTGCTCTTTTTCTTTTTTCTTTTTTTTATCTGGAAATCAATTTCTTAGAGTTATTATGTTCTCCATTACAATTACGAATAACATTCAAGAATAGACTCAGCCGTGGATCCGATGGAGTTGCACACAACGCAATTCAAAGTGACAAGATTCTTCTCATATTATGATATCTAGTTTGCATATTACATTTAGTTTTCACCTATTATTTCCATAATAGGTACAACGAATCCTATTATACACATGAGCTTATATTAAAATTCTATATTTTGCTCCTTCGATGGATACTATGTTCTGTATTTATTTTGAGGTATTGAGATCCTCTGTCTTCACTGTCTTGATTTTTCTCCCATGGAACGGATATCAGCCAGAACACTATAAAAAATAAAACACTTTGTTAGACAAATATTTAACTGAATAAAGAGAAAAGGATAATGACGCATGATAGGGATAAGTTACCTGCAAAGAGCTTATTTAGTTGCAAAAGACGTCTTTGTCCATATTATCAGGACAAAAACATCTTTGGAGCCTCCCCAAAATGAAAGATCACACCTACAATATTCTAAAGACGGTTAATTAAGTTTGTGAAAAAAATTATACAAAAACTTGAAAGTTGTGGTGATAATTTAGGGTTATATTTTTATATTCTAACATGTCCTTGTCAAATTTTAGAAAATCCGTTTTAACTCTTGGTATGTAACATTTGAAACCAGATTGCTTTAGTACCATGTGAAATGACCCAATCACTATACCAAAACTTTGATGTTATGGTGAGGTTTGATGATTATATTTTATATTCCTAGAAGATTTGTTTCGATTTTTTATACTCGTTAAATACTTTGTTGTATACTAATTGCAAATTGATATATGAATTAACATCTTTGCTATATTTGGAGGAAAAAAGGGAAGAAGCTGCCCCCAGCCTAAATTTAGTTGATAAAATTGTAATACAGCATGATATAGGTACAATAAGAAGCTATAAAAAAGGGAAGAAGCTTCCCCTAGCCCTGATTTAGTTAATAACATTGTAATAGAGCATGATATATATAGGTATACCAAGAAGCTGTAAGATTAACTAATACCATAAAAATAAGCTCTAAAACAAAGGATGTCCTAGTGAAAGTTTATTTCGTGAAATGATTGCCAAAAGGTGCTATCCTCATTACTTTGAAGAAGACTAAAAGCACTCTTTTCACTTGTAGGAAAATCCTCATCTTTCTTCTAGTAACAGTAAAAGTTGGCAAATGCTTTTACTAGATCATGCATTAATATAATTTTTAAATTGATAAATTTTGGGTACGTATTTCTCATTTCCAGAAACTGATTTCTTTAGTCATTAAAAATTAAAATGTCCAAAGTGGAAAGTTTATCAATAAACTAAACTATTCGTACAAACAAAAATAAAGAGAGTAAAAAAATTGAGAATAGATTACGTTTTACCTTGGGGATATTCTGCGAAAAAGGCTTTTAATGGGATCGGTTCTTCATCCTCAATATTGAAGTTAGCCTCAAGTATGAGATTGCCATCATCAACTAACTCTTTCTTCTTCCTATTCCTATGATTCATTGGGCTCATACTGATATGTATGTTTTCGCCCACCCTTGTTTAATTTATAGACCTTGAAATGATAGTGTAAAGAAAGTAGTAATTATATATTTAAATATTCCCATTATTGCTTTCACAGATTCAATGTACCTACTTTGTTTACCTAGAGGTGCATGTACTGTAGTTTCGGATGCATATTCTCACAATCTCACCGTATCTTCCAGGTCTTTTGTGGAAATAATATATATTCTGATGGATGCATTTGGAACTGTTATTTGATTATTATTCATGAACTAATATCTAATGACTATTCATTTACTAATATCTAAGGAAGATTTATTAGGCCATGCCAAAATCTACTTTCTTATAGACGAGAAAGTATCCGGTGCAATAAGGATAATTTTGGTTTAATGAATATGGTTAGGAATCATAGATTAGTGGTCCACGTGGTGGTCTAGGATAGGTTAGATGCACCATGTAGGTATGCCTACGTGGAAAAAGCATTGCACCGGATACTTTCTCCTTATAGACCTCCACTGTAGCAATTTTGATGCATTTGATGTAGAGTTTATTTTCAAAATTATTTGTGGAAGTCTTATGCAAAAAATTTGAAGTTAGGCTATTTTTATTACTCTTGTACGCTGGAAATAGTATCTATCTGTATATCCATATCCGTATCAATATAGTAACAATATCTACATCTGATATAGATACAAATCCATATTTATATAGGTGAAATATTGGGATCAATATCTAAATATTCCAATATATGGATTGAAAATATAATTTTTTTTTGAGAAAAGGCCTGAGTCTCAAGTTTATTGATGATTAAAAAGTGGATTTGGATCATTTCCACTTCAAAAAAGTAATGGAGAGACAACTATTTTTGATGACCATTGTTGTTTATCTAGTGAGTGGTTGAAATTCTTTCTAAATCACTTACTAACCCTATGGATTGCATTCATTCCTATTTTGAACTCAAAACTAAATAAAACCAAAAAAAAATCTTAACCATCAAATAGATAATCAATGATTATGATATAGTTGTTGTGCGCAGCGGAAATTTCGGCAGCACCTCTGCCGAACAATAGCCACAATAAGAGAGTAAAATCACAAATAAATCCCCGTTTCACAAAGGAAATAAGAATCAACAGCGAATATCTCAACAAAGTGGGATATACACTCTTCC
This sequence comes from Asparagus setaceus, assembly GCA_012295165.1. Classification (NCBI taxonomy): domain Eukaryota; kingdom Viridiplantae; phylum Streptophyta; class Magnoliopsida; order Asparagales; family Asparagaceae; genus Asparagus; species Asparagus setaceus. Next base: position 17,587,509 of record CM022705.1, read on the forward strand.
TCTCATCGGTTCTAGGGTGACTGTCGAGGAACCTAAACAAGCTATTACAAATCTCAATAGCAAAACAAAATAAATTTACGTGGTTCGGCAAATTGCCTACGTCCACGGGGCAAGGAGGGGAGAGATTTTACTACTTGAGAGAAAGAGAATACAACTAGGGTTTACAATCACACAAGATCTCACAAATAAACCCTCAAAACAATCTCTCAAATCTCTCACAAATACTCTCTCAAAAGGGATCCAAAAAACTCCTTCAGAACCCTAGCCGCCAACCCTGTTCACCCTCACCGCCTCCAACCCTCTCAGATTTCGTCCCTATTTATAAGGAATTGAAAACGCGTGAGAACGCGTGGAAACCGCGTTCACGCATCGTGGTGGCCCCCACGAGCCGCCTCCACGAGACGCGTTCGCTTCTCGTGCTCGTGCTAGTGCTCGTGGGACGTGGCCCCCACCACGAACCCACAATTCTCCACCTCGGTGAAGTTTCTCCCAAAACTGAGCCGACACCAAACAACCAAATGTCCCACTTGTTGCGTCCAGGACAAAGTGGAATAAATCCACGACAACGGACTCAATCCACAACAAGTCGGGAACCCAAACGAGAGTTCAAATAATCTCCCTCCATCAGAATCAACTGATCCAAAACTGGCTGCATCGAAAGATTGCCTACGTATCCTCTTGCCCAAGGAATCAAGCCTCACGTAGTTCACCTAATGGCCTCCAATGGCCTTCAATCAACTAGAAGAGTTTGCAACCCTTCTCCAATATCATAATCAAATCTGCGGCTGATAGCTTTCCCAATGGCCCCAAAGTGAAACAAACCAAACGCCTCCACCTGAGGTGAACCAACGGCCATAACCGGATCCAAACTATGTTCATCAGCTGCATTCAAATCAACCAACTCATCATCTGCATCCACAACAACATGATCCCCAAACTGTATCACCTCAGCTGGAATCCCAAACGACGCAGTATGATCTGGAGAACGTGGAGGAATCTCCACCCAACGTGAAGTAGCATTACCCTTCACTCGCTGCGATGTCCCAACGATCTGGTCAACACTCTCCACCCGCTGAGAGTCAAAAGTGACATACCTACTCAGAATAAAATCAGAGTCTCTCAAATAATAACCAAACGAGCCTCTGAATTCTAAATGTGCAATCGGATCAAATCTCACATCCTCGATGTGACCAAATGCTGGACAACCAAACATCCGACGCAACTCAAAATCTGAAGCAGCTCCACCAGATCCAAAATCTCCACATACAACAGTCGACGACCTATGACTAAGATGACCCAAATATGTAGAAGCCCGAACACCAAAGCCAATGCTCGACATCAAATGCCGATCCTCCTCCAGAAAGGAACGACCAATCAAATTTATCATCTCATCTCGTCGCCCCAATGTTTCCTTTCCAATGAAGTGTCTCCAACTGCCATGAGCTCGGCACAAATGCAGAAAAGAATTCCTACCACAAACTGAATGACGTATTCCCTTTCTGCCATTAGACTTCTTTAACTTGTTATTGACTACTAGGACTTCAACCCAACGGGACTTGGTTGCAACCCACAAATGCCTAGAACAGTCACTAACAAAGGAAACCAAATACCGATTACCTCCCAATGATGCCTCTTGGGAAGTCCCCCAAATGCTTGAATGAACACCACCTAAAAGACCCCTCACTATAGGAGTGCTGAACTTCATCTCAGTCTTCTTGCTCATACCAACGTGCTCACAGGACTTCCAATTGCAGGTCAAAGCACTCCTCACCAAATAATGCACGACACCAATAAATATATATCCTAGCCTCAACAAATGCCACATTCTAGCCAAATCCAAAGAAGTCGTCAGCTCCTCACCAATCACCGTGCTTCCAATCAAATAGTACAAATTCTTCTTTCTGATGCCCTTCATCACAATCATGGACCCCTTCGTGACCTTAAGAGTTGCATTCTCCAAGATCACTCGATAGCCAGCTGCTTCCAAAGTTCCAAGGGAAATAATGTTCTTCGTCATCTGCAGAACGAACCTTACTTCCTTCAGCTCCCGAGTCACCCCGTCACACATACGGATCCGAACTGTATCAATACCACCAATAGGGCATACATGATCATTACCCATGAACACGACATCCCCTCTTTCTAACTCCTCAAAGCTGGAGAACCAATCCCTCCTAGGACAAATATGGTATGTAGCACCCGAATCCATCAACCACTCAGTAGAGTCGGTATAATAAACTGACGGTAGTGCGGATAATGAATAGCCTGAAGAATCTGAATCTAAATTGTTGCCAGCAACATTCACCTCTGAAGCTTGTACAGCTTTCCCTTTATTCTTCTCGGCTTTATCTATTAACTTTGGGCACTCGTTCTTCCAATGTCCCTCTTCTTTACAGAAGCGACACTGGTTCCTACCAACACTCTTATGATCACCTCTTTTCTTTGATTTTGAGCGGTTGGACTGCCAATGGTTTGGAGTACGGTCTTGAACTGCTAATGCATCTCCCGACGCCTTCTCGGAGGATTCACTATCACTTTTCCTCAACTCATAATTTACTAATGCTGAGGTCACCTCTTTATAACTAACAATAGTTCTCCCATTTATCATAGTGAGGACAAACGTGCCGTAATCATCCTCCGGCAACGAACACAAAAGTAGCACCGCCTTATCTTCATCCTCAACTTTGATATCCACATTGGCCATATCTGAAAGTAATTTTGTGAAGTTATTTATATGCTCTCTAATGGAAACTCCTCTCTTCATCTTGAACTGGTAACACTTCCTCTTCAAGTGAAGCCGATTCTCAATGCTCTTAGTAAGATACTTTTCATTGAGCGTTTCCCATAGTCTCTTCGCGGACCTCTTATTCATCACATCATAAATACGATCCTGCGTCAAGCATGACCGAATAACTCCACAAGCCCTACTGTTCATCTTCTTCCAAACCTTATTATCCATATTTAGAGGTTTCTCTTGTAACTCAATAGTCTCCTCTAAATTTTGCACATCCAACGCATCCATCACCTGGCATCAAGGTTTTAAATGTCGTATATCGGGTTCATGTCGGACGGCTAAAATCCATGTCAGATAGCGAAAATCGGGGATATATCGGGGGACATAGACTAAATATCGGATTGTCATATCGGGTGGTGCGCCTATGTATAATATCATGTCCTAAATACAATCTAAGCATTCCTAAATTCAATTTAAGCATACTTTATAAATTCTATAGTCTAAACATATAAAAAGTAAATAATATATGATGTTTAGGGTCACAAACCGATTGTAGAAATTTGATTCTCGATTGCATCTTGAAACCATTCACCAGAGGGAGAGAGAGAGAGATAGATTGAGAGAGAGAGACAAAGAGATTGAGAGAGATAGACTCAGAGAGAGAAGAGAGATTGAGAGAGAGACAAAGAGATTGAGAGAGAGATAGACTCAGAGAGAGAAAGAGAGAGAATCAGAGACTCAGAGAGAGAGAGAGAATGAGAGAGAGAGAATTGATCTTGCCGTCGTACTTCGAAACATCAATCTTTGTATTATTGATGCTCAGATTTTGTATCGCCTTTGCAAGAGACGATCCCGATGTGCTTTTTTCACCCATGTTGTAGATCTAACTCTTCAAATAAGGATCCTTCAGCGAATCCTTCGAACAAGCCCCAAGTCAAAAACCCGGGAGCTCTGATACCACTTGTTGTGCGCAGCGGAAATTTCGGCAGCACCTCTGCCGAACAATAGCCACAATAAGAGAGTAAGATCACAAATAAATTCCCGTTTCACAAAGGAAATAAGAATCAACAGCGAATATCTCAACAAAGTGGGATATACACTCTTCCTCTCATCAGTTCTAGGACTGACCTGTCGAGGGAACCTAAATAAGCTATTACAAATCTCAATAGCAAAATAAAATAAATTTACGCGGTTCGGTAAATTGCCTACGTCCACGGGGCAAGGAGGGGAGAGATTTTACTACTTGAGAGAAAGAGAATACAACTAGGGTTTACAATCACACAAGATCTCACAAATAAACCCTCAAAACAATCTCTCAAATCTCTCACAAATACTCTCTCAAAAGGGATCCAAAAAACTCCTTCAGAACCCTAGCCGCCAACCCTGTTCACCCTCAGCCTCTCTCTCCAACCCTCTATATTTCGTCCCTATTTATAGGGAATTGAAAACGCGTGAGAACGCGTGGAAACCGCGTTCACGCATCATGGTGGCCCCCACGAGCCGCCTCCACGAGACGCGTTCAAAAACGCGTCTCGTTGTTGGTGAGTAGCCCCGCGGGCGAGCCTCGCGAGGCGTTCGTCGTCTTTGGGCGTGGCCCACCACGAACCCACAATAGTAATGGTGCCTCCACTCTTTTAGTGGAGAGGATCCGAATTCTAACAAAATCTTATATCAACATACATGGTAATGGAGGAATGAGCAAAAAAAAAAAAAAAAGAAAAAAAAAAGAAAATATTTAGAGTCTTCTACTTCTATGTTAGTGACAACTGGTCGCCACAATTCCAACGTGAAGTACTCCTGATGATATCTTGCTGTTCCTATTCTTTGAGTTGTAAATATGCTCACCCATTCTCTCCAAATGATCTAACAAGTTTCCATGACCGTATTATCCCATACATTTCTAATGTTAGCGGGAATGACATTCAAACACCGCGAAGTCCAGAGCTCTTCTATTGAGGCCAACCAAGACGTAAGGTTGAAATTAATTTTAAAGTATATCCAAATCGAGATAGTGGAACTTAATTTAAGGAATATGTGTTAAGAGGTCTCCATAAAGGTTTTACAAAGAACACATATCATGTTCAATCCAATACCCCGTTTGGAAAGATTGTCATCGATAAACAGTAAATCAAGATAGAGAAGTCACATATGTATTTAAATCTTAAAGGAGTTGGTTGTCCAAACTCCTTTGAAATACTGGGTTTTAGAAGGCAAATTAGCATCCACAAGGTAGCAATTTAAGAATTTTATAGTAAAATTGCCCTTACATGAATTAAGGTCTCCACCTTCTAATATCTGACAAGTCATTGCAATTATTGAAGTGGTGAAGAATATTAAAGAGAGGTTGGAGTTTTTTTTTCGGAGTAAAGAGAGGTTGGAGTTTTGGTAATAAGTGTTGTGGCATTTCTCTCTTGCAATGGGAGGCCCACATCCTGATGGCATTAAAATGAACCCATTCACAATCAACTGCAATTGTAGGATCCTAACCAAGCTCAAATACAGCAAGGAAAAGGTGTTGAAGTGTATCATTCTCATCCAAATATCCAAACACAACCTCCTGGTTTGACCGTTACCAATCTGAATAGAAATACCCGATGTGAATGCCGAAGCAATTTCGAGGACACTACGCCACAAAGGTGAAGCATAGCCACTAATGGAAGATGCAAGATCTAAAGGTCTTCTCAGACGATAAATGGTTACTCTTTACCAAAGGGATCCAACAGGCATTATTATCTACAAAGAATCTCCACCATCATTTGAGTAAGGATTTCTTTCTGAAAATCCTATAGAAAGAGGTGATCTATATGATTCACGGGTGATTACAAGATTAGTTTGGGAATTATAACTCCCCTATTTATGGTGTAGATCACCCATTCATACAGAAATGGGTCTGATAGAATCCATACTATAGAAATAGATAGATGCATGCTTTGATCTCATTTTCTCCTCTCATCAAAACCCTGGCGGACTCTCTCCGCTCTCTCGTTTTCAACTTCAGCTCTCCTCCATTTCTTCTTCTCATTGAAATGGCGGGAAAAGCAGAGGGCCCTGCGATTGTGGTTGATCTTGGTACTAGTTACTCCTGCATTGAAGTTTGGCAGCACAATCGAGTTGAGATCATCGCCGATAATTAAGGAAACAAGAAGGGACCATCCTACATGGGTTTTCTAATACTAGGATATTGATCGGCTATGCAACCAAGAATCGATTAGCCACAAACCCTGAAAATACTATTCTCGGTGAGTTTTCAAAAAAAAAGTTATTCGGTTTCTTGATGTTTAGATTATAGATTGATGATTTTAGTTTTCATTGAGACTTTGTGAATTATGGGGATTTTTTTGTCATCAGAGATGTATAATTGACCTAAGTGTATCACATGCTTGGCACCAAACAAAATTTTGGAGAAAAATGTAGCAGACTTGAAAGGGAAATCAAAGTGAAATTAGAGTAACACTTCGGGTATCAAAGTGTCAAAAAACAACTTTAGCGGCTTAAAATGAGTAAACTTTGGGTACCAAAGTAAAATAAGCCTATATAACTTATGATTCCGTAGATCATTAGTTAAATGTGTAGATTTCTTGCTGTCATTGTTGCGTACTTTGAGTGATAAAGGTTGTGCATTTAGTTCTGATGTGTTTGATCTGTAAATTTAGTTATAGGTCTAGAAGAGACTGAGCATTGGTTTAGTTTATAAATTATTTAGTTATGATATAAGATTTGGTGAGTTTGTAGTTTCTGATTCCATAGATTCTGGGTTAAATTTGTAGATCTCTCGAAGTCAATGTTGTGCAAATGTGTAGATTAAGAGGGTGTTTGGGAGGGCTTAATTTTTTAAGCTTATAAGTCATGCTAGCTTTTAGTGGCTTTTAGCTTTTATGATAAAAATGTTATGAAAATTGTTTGGATAGAATAGTAATTTTTTGGTCAAACCTAGCTTATTTAGTTGAGCTTATAAGCTAGTTTTGAAAAGCGGGGTATACCAAATTTTCAAAATGAGACTTATAAGTTAACTTATTTGATATTTTACCAAACAGGTAGATATGAAAAAGCTAGCTTAAAAGCTAGTTTGACCACAAAAAAAGCTCCCCCAAACACCCTCTAAGTGTTTGGATGAGTTTCTAGCTTATAATCTGATGGTTTCGGTTCCTACTTGTTCCCAAACTATCAAATTTGTTCCTGCTTTATTTTTGTTCTCATCTTACTCCATAAACTTTTTAATTTCATACATGTTTTGTTAGTAATATTAAGCATGATTAATCCAAAGAGATTTACACAAGAAGAGAGCGGAAGCAATACCTGAATCCATAGCTTGGATCTGAATTAGGGTTTGATGGATCTTCTAATCTTAGGGTTTCTCCTTAAGGTTTCTCTTTAGATGGGGGTAAGAGAGATGAGAGAGTTTACCCTAGATTAGGGGCCATAACCCCATATATATAGGTGTTGTACTTTTACAATTTGGCCCCTCATCAAATTGTAATTACAACATGGTATCTGCACGTTTAGACCATGATTTAATTAAATACCATTAACCCAATTGATTGATCACTTTAGTGGGTTAGCCTTGTATATCACTACACATTAATGTAACATATGTGCCCACAAATAGATTCAATTAGATTTAAATCTAACATGTTTACCCCCCTGAACTTATTTCATTCTCACCTTACCCTCTAAATGGTCACTTTCATCTCATAAATTCAGTTGAAACACCCAGAAAGTAATAAACCAAGAGTCATAAGTAGGTACTCAAAGCGTTAGTTCAGAGGGTGTGCAGGGATAAATTCAATAGTTTAACAGAGAAAGGGGCACCAAAGGTAGTTAAAGGGGGTAAGCAGGAGACAAATGAATAGTTCAGGAGGGCACTTTGAGACTATAAATAGTTAAGGAGGTAAAAAAAAGAACAAATCTGATATAGCTTTGGGGGCAAGTAGGGTCTGGAGCATCCTACAAGAGTCACAGCCTGCTACCATTACTTTTCAATGGTACATATATAGTCTATACTTCCAAATCCAAAAGCATAGAACAAAAGAAGTAGCATCCTACATTTTGATCAAGCATATCCCCCACAAGCCATATTTACAATCAAAGCTATCATAGCAGAACTTCTACGCTCCCAGTAAAGAGCTAAAGTTTTAAAAGCAACACAAAAAACATCAGCTCATCCATACAGTCATTGCATTGCAACTCATCATTTTAGTCGAAAAATATTAGCTTGTTAGCCTCCCCTCCATCCAGCATTTGATAAAGCTCCAGCCTTTGATCTTCATTAGCAGCAGCAGCATCAGCTGTTCCCCGAGCTTTCCTCTTCAGCATATGCTGTTGTGTGAACACTGAGAACAGAATTACCTAATTACCAAAAGGTAGAGAGAAATGATTTTTTTTGGTAAGCAAGTATGTATTTCTTATTACCAAAGTAGCCATGAGCTCCAAACAAGTACCCTGTACATAAAAGTGCTCTTACAAAAATAGAGCACATACAGGGGGAAAAAAAAGAATAAAAATAAAAACTGGGCACAACAAGCCCAAGAACAAAATTAGGCATACAAACCCTATACCCTCAAAGAAACTCAACAAAAACCCAAAAGACCCTTTACAGAAATATCAGTATATCTCTCTGAGCCAACATCTCTACTTAACAGAATGTAGAATATATATACACAGGTGAGCGCCATGACCTGTTCCTTTGAGTGACTTTCATCTTTGTGACTGTACTGCATTGATACGATCACCTGTTTCAGATATTCCTCCAACTGCACACTTTTGTTCCTAAACACCAACTGGTTCATGCCAATCCAAGTGTGATATGTAACAGTTGCTACAACTGCCCTCTTCAAGCAATTGATAATTGTAGAACTCTGCCTCCTGTCCATCTAAGGCAAGAGCTCATTCCGCATACAAGGGATATTGGTTTCCTGAATGAAACTCATGGCTGTCTTCCATAAAAAAATAGCAATATCACAGGGAAAGAAAAGGTGGTCTCTTGATAGGGGTATAAAACATGCATGCAAAATTGCAAGAGAAAAACTATCAAATATAATATTTAAGATGTCGAACCAACAAGGAAAGTGTGTGTGAGACCCCAACTTTAGTCCCACATCGAGAATTTACAATGAAATTGTCTAGCTTCGGCCCGGAAAGTCTTTGCCAGATACTTGCTCTTCATCATGCTGCTTGCTATGTTGAGGATTGTACAGTTCTTCCTCTCCGCTACACTATTCCGTTGCGGTGTGTATGCAGCTGTGAGCTGGTGGATGATTTCATGCCTCTTTCCAAACTCTTGGAATTCCTTCGAGTTGTATTTGCCTCCACGATCTGATCGAAGTACCTTGATGTAGTAGCCGCTTTGCCTTTCAACCATCTCCTTGAACACCTTAAATTTCTCCAATGCTTCGGATTTTTCCTTCAAGAATTACAATAATATAAGAGAGTACTTATTACCTCCAAGCGGGATGACTTCAAATGGTCCTGCAATATCGGTATGCACCAGCTAAAGTGGCTTGGTTGCTCTCCTTGACTTTTAGATTTCAAAGTTTCTTTTATGTTGCTTTCTTTTCATGCATCCTTCATAAAGATAATTAGGGTGATTGATTTGCGCAAACCTCTCACCATTTTCTCTTTCTAGAGAAGATTGAGGCCACTGAATGCAAGGTGACCAAGGTGTAGATGCCACAACCAGGATTCATCCTTGATAAACGACTTGAGACATTTTACAGAATTGGAGTTGATATTTAAGGTGAACAGTCTATTTCTAGACATGTTCACGTTTGCAATTAATTTTTATTTTTCTTAATTGTGAGGGTGAGATCCTTCAAGTGAATGTCATATCCCTTTTCTAGAAGTTGCCCCAAGCTTAGAATATTATTGTGCATTGCAAGACCATAGTAGACATTGAAAATGTACATGTGGTCACCAGCCTTTGTTTGGATCATGATGTTTCATTTTCCTTTGACTGAAATTTTTGACTTGCCTATGAACATGACATCTCCCGACACTGACTCATTCAACTCGGTGAAATACTCCCTTATCCGCATATGTGATTAATTTCTCCTGAGTCTAAGTACCAGATTTGGCTCTTATTCTCATTATCCTCCTGAGATGCTTGTAGAACAGTGACATCTTCAACCAGGTCCTCTATGACAAAGTTGGTTCTCTCTTCTGCTCTTCTTTCTGGATAGTTGTAGCTCAGGTGACCGTACCTATTGCAGTCAAAGCATTGATTCTGAGATCTTGTCTCTCGGAAGTATGCTTCTTGTCCTCTTCCTCAAGCACCTTGTACTTCTCATCCACGTCCTCGAACTGATGATCGTTCACGATTTGATTCAATATTTACATGGTTTCTTTGATGAAATTGTTGTCCACATCCTCTGTAATTTGTGCTCCCTCTATAGCCTCGACCTCGGCCTCTTTGGTTCTTAACATGGATGCTCAAACGACTTTGTAAGGCATGCTCTAGACTCTCATCATGACTTTGACATTGGTTCATCCGCAACTCATATGCTTGCAGAGAACCTTGTAGCTCTTCAATTAAAACTTGAGAGAGATCCATAAATTCTTCAATAGAGTACAAACCTACAAATCAATAAAAAGAAATGGAGAAACTCTAGACGATGTTAGAATAATAAAAAAGATATTAAGATCACTAGTCCCGAAATTCGACTATGCAGTCGCTGCAATTGAAGAATTTATGGATCTCTCTCAAGTTTTAATTGAAGAGCTACAAGGTTCTCTGCAAGCATATGAGTTGCGGATGAACCAATGTCAAAGTCATGATGAGAGTCTAGAGCATGCCTTACAAAGTCGTTTGAGCATCCATGTTAAGAACCAAAGAGGCCGAGGTCGAGGCTATAGAGGGAGCACAAATTACAGAGGATGTGGACAACAATTTCATCAAAGAAACCATGTAAATATTGAATCAAATCGTGAACGATCATCAGTTCGAGGACGTGGATGAGAAGTACAAGGTGCTTGAGGAAGAGGACAAGAAGCATACTCCAGAGACAAGATCTCTCAATGCTTTGACCGCATAGGTACGGTCACCGAGCTACAACTATCCGTAAAGAAGAGCGTAAGAGAGAACCAACTTTGTCATAGAGGACCGGTTGAAGATGTCACTCTACAAGCATCTCAGAGGATAATGAGAATAAGAGCCAACGGTACTTAGACTCGGAGAAATTAATCACATATGCGATAAGGGAGTATTTCACCGAGTTGAATGAGTCGTGTCGGAGATGTCATGTTCATAGGCAAGTAAATTTCACCAAAGGAAAATGAAACATCATGATCCAAACAAAGGTCGGTGACCACATGTACATTTTCAATGTCTACTATGGTCTTGCAATGCACAATAATATTCTAAGCTTGGGGCAACTTCTAGAAAAGGGATATGACATTCACTTGAAGGATCTCACCCTCACAATTAAGAAAAATAAAATTATTTCGTAAACGTGAACATGTCTAGAAATAGATCACCACCTTAAATATCAACTCCCCCTCAGAAAATGTCTCAAGTCGCTTATCAAGGATGAATCTGTGGCATCTACACCTTGGTCACCTTGCATTCAAGCCTCAATCTTCTAGAAAGAGAAAATGGTGAGAGGTTTTGCAAATCAATCACCCTAATTATCTTTATGAAGGATGCATGAAAAGAAAGCAACATAAAAGAAACTTTGAAATCTAAAAGTCAAGGAGAGCAACCAAGCCACTTTAGTCGGTGCATACCGATATTGCAGACCATTTGAAGTCATCCCGCTTTGGAGGTAATAAGTACTCTCTTATATTATTGTAATTTTGAAGGAAAAATCCAAGCATTGGAGAAATTTAAGGTGTTCAAGGAGATGGTTGAAAGGCAAAGCGCTACTACATCAAGGTACTCGACGATCATCGTGGAGGCAAATACAACTCAAGGAATTCCAAGAGTTTGAAAGAGGCATGAAATCATCCACCACCACAAATGCGATACACACCGCGAACGGAATAGTGTAGCGGAGAGGAAGAACTGCATAATCCTCAACATAGCAAGCAGATGATGAAGAGCAAGTATCCGCAAAGACTTTCCGGGTCGAAGCTAGACAATTTCATTGTAAATTCTCGATGTGGGACTAGTTGGGGTCTCACACACACTTTCCTTGTTGGTTCGACATCTTAAATATTATATTTGATAGTTTTCTCTTGCAATTTTGCATGCATGTTTTATACCCCTATCAAGAGACCACCTTTTCTTTCCCTGTGATATTGCTATTTTTTTATGGAAGACAGCCATGAGTTTCATTCAGGAAACCAATATCCCTTGTATGCGGAATGAGCTCTTGCCTTAGATGGACAGGAGGCAGAGTTCTACAATTATCAATTGCTTGAAGAGGGTGTTGTAGCAACTGTTACATATCACACTTGGATTGGCATGAACCAGTTGGTGTTTAGGAACAAAAGTGTGCAGTTGGAGGAATATCTGAAACAGGTGATCGTATCAATGCAGTACAGTCACAAAGATGAAAGTCACTCAAAGGAACAGGTCATGGCGCTCACCTGTGTATATATATTCTACATTCTGTTAAGTAGAGATGTTGGCTCAGAGAGATATACTGATATTTCTGTAAAGGGTCTTTTGGGTTTTTGTTGAGTTTCTTTGAGGGTATAGGGTTTGTATGCCTAATTTTGTTCTTGGGCTTGTTGTGCCCAGTTTTTATTTTTATTCTTTTTTCCTGTGTATGTGCTCTATTTTGTAAGAGCACTTTTATGTACAGGGTACTTGTTTGGAGCTCATGGCTACTTTGGTAATAAGAAATACATACTTGCTTACCAAAAATCATTTCTCTCTACCTTTGGTAATTAGGTAATTCTGTTCTCAGTGTTCACACAACAGCATATGCTGAAGAGGAAAGCTCGGGGAACAGCTGATGCTGCTGCTAATGAAGATCAAAGGCTGGAGCTTTATCAAATGCTGGATGGAGGGGAGGCTAACAAGCTAATATTTTTCGACTAAAATGATGAGTTGCAATGCAATGACTGTATGGATGAGCTGATGTTTTTTGTGTTGCTTTTAAAACTTTAGCTCTTTACTGGGAGCGTAGAAGTTCTGCTATGATAGCTTTGATTGTAAATATGGCTTGTGGGGGATATGCTTGATCAAAATGTAGGATGCTACTTCTTTTGTTCTATGCTTTTGGATTTGGAAGTATAGACTATATATGTACCATTGAAAAGTAATGGTAGCAGGCTGTGACTCTTGTAGGATGCTCCAGACCCTACTTGCCCCCAAAGCTATATCAGATTTGTTCTTTTTTTTACCTCCTTAACTATTTATAGTCTCAAAGTGCCCTCCTGAACTATTCATTTGTCTCCTGCTTACCCCCTTTAACTACCTTTGGTGCCCCTTTCTCTGTTAAACTATTGAATTTATCCCTGCACACCCTCTGAACTAACGCTTTGAGTACCTACTTATGACTCTTGGTTTATTACTTTCGGTGTTTCAACTGAATTTATGAGATGAAAGTGACCATTTAGAGGGTAAGGTGAGAATGAAAAGTTCGTGGGGTAAACATGTTAGATTTAAATCTAATTGAATCTATTTGTGGGCACATATGTTACATTAATGTGTAGTGATATACAAGGCTAACCCACTAAAGTGATCAATCAATTGGGTTAATGGTATTTAATTAAATCATGGTCTAAACGCAGATACCATGTTGTAATTACAATTTGATGAGGGGCCAAATTGTAAAAGTACAACACCTATATATATGGGGTTATGGCCCTAATCTAGGGTAAACTCTCTCATCTCTCTACCCCCATCTAAAGAGAAACCTTAAGGAGAAACCCTAAGATTAGAAGATCCATCAAACCCTAATTCGATCCAAGCTATGGATTCGTGATTGCTTCCGCCTCTTCTTGTGTAAATCTCTTTGGATTAACTTAATATTACTAACAAAACATGTATGAAATTAAAAAGTTTATGGAGTAAGATGAGAACAAAAATAAAGCAGAACAAATTTGATAGTTTGGGAACAAGTAGGAACCTAAACCATCGATTATAAGCTAGAAACTCATCCAAACACTTAGAGGGTGTTTGGGGAGCTTTTGTGGTCAAACTAGCTTTTAAGCTAGCTTTTCATATCTACCTGTTTGTAAAATATCAAATAAGTTAACTTATAAGTTCATTTTGAAAAAGTGTATACCCCAGCTTTTCAAAACTAGCTTATAAGCTCAACTAAATAAGCTAGGTTTGACCAAAAAAATTACTATTCTATCCAAACAATTTTCATAACATTTTTATCATAAAAGCTAAAAGCCACTAAAAGCTAGCATGACTTATAAGCTTAAAAAATTAAGCCCTCCCAAACACCCTCTTAATCTACACATTTGCACAACATTGACTTCGAGAGATCTACAAATTTAACCCAGAATCTATGGAATCAGAAACTACAAACTCACCAAATCTTATATCATAACTAAATAATTTATAAACTAAACCAATGCTCAGTCTCTTCTAGACCTATAACTAAATTTACAGATCAAACACATCAGAACTAAATGCACAACCTTTATCACTCAAAGTACGCAACAATGACAGCAAGAAATCTACACATTTAACTAATGATCTACGGAATCATAAGTTATATAGGCTTATTTTTACTTTGGTACCCAAAGTTTACTCATTTTTTAAGCCGCTAAAGTTGTTTTTTGACACTTTGATACCCGAAGTGTTACTCTAATTTCACTTTGATTTCCCTTTCAAGTCTGCTACATTTTTCTCCAAAATTTTGTTTGGTGCCAAGCATGTGATACACTTAGGTCAATTATACATCTCTGATGACAAAAAATCCCCATAATTCACAAAGTCTCAATGAAAACTAAAATCATCAATCTATAATCTAAACATCAAGAAACCGAATAACTTTTTTTTTGAAAACTCACCGAGAATAGTATTTTCAGGGTTTGTGGCTAATCGATTCTTGGTTGCATAGCCGATCAATATCCTAGTATTAGAAAACCCATGTAGGATGGTCCCTTCTTGTTTCCTTAATTATCGGCGATGATCTCAACTCGATTGTGCTGCCAAACTTCAATGCAGGAGTAACTAGTACCAAGATCAACCACAATCGCAGGGCTCCTCTGCTTTTCCCGCCATTTCAATGAGAAGAAGAAATGGAGGAGAGCTGAAGTTGAAAACGAGAGAGCGGAGAGAGTCCGCCAGGGTTTTGATGAGAGGAGAAAATGAGATCAAAGCATGCATCTATCTATTTCTATAGTATGGATTCTATCAGACCCATTTCTCAGATGAATGGGTGATCTACACCATAAATAGGGAGTTATAATTCCCAAACTAATCTTGTAATCACCCGTGAATCATATAGATCACCTCTTTCTATAGGATTTTCAGAGAAATCCTTACTCAAATGATGGTGGAGATTCTTTGTAGATAATAATGCCTGTTGGATCCCTTTGGTAAAGAGTAACCATTTATCGTCTGAGAAGACCTTTAGATCTTGCATCTTCCATTAGTGGCTATGCTTCACCTTTGTATGAGTGTCCTCGAAATTGCTTCGGCATTCACATCGGGTATTTCTATTCAGATTGGTAACGGTCAAACCAGGAGGTTGTGTTTGGATATTTGGATGAGAATGATACACTTCAACACCTTTTCCTTGCTGTATTTGAGCTTGGTTAGGATCCTACAATTGCAGTTGATTGTGAATGGGTTCATTTTAATGCCATCAGGATGTGGGCCTCCCATTGCAAGAGAGAAATGCCACAACACTTATTACCAAACTCCAACCTCTTTACTCCGAAAAAAACTCCAACCTCTCTTTAATATTCTTCACCACTTCAATAATTGCAATGACTTGTCAGATATTAGAAGGTGGAGACCTTAATTCATGTAAGGGCAATTTTACTATAAAATTCTTAAATTGCTACCTTGTGGATGCTAATTTGCCTCTAAAACCTTAGTATTTCAAAGGAGTTTGGACAACCAACTCCTTTAAGATTTAAATACATATGTGACTCTCTATCTTGATTTACTGTTTATCGATGACAATCTTTCCAAACGGGTATTGGATTGAACATGATATCTTTGTAAAACCTTTATGGAGACCTCTTAACACATATTCCTTAAATTAAGTTCCACTATCTCGATTTGGATATACTTTAAAATTAATTTCAACCTTACGCCTTGGTTGGCCTCAATAGAAGAGCTCGACTTCGCGGTGTTTGAATGTCATTCTAACATTAGAAATGTATGGGATAACTCATGGAAACTTGTTAGATCATTTGGAGAGAATGGGTGAGCATATTTACAACTCAAAGAATAGGAACAGAAGATATCATCTGAGTACTTCACGCTGGAATTGTGGCAATTGTCACTCAACATAGAAGTAGAAGACTCTAAATATTTTCTTTTTCTTTTTTTTTTTTTTTGCTCATTCCTCCATTACCATGTATGTTGATATAAGATTTTGTTAGAATTCGGATCCTCTCCACTAAAAAGAGTGGAGGCACCATTACTATTGTGGGTTCAGTGGGGCCCTCACGAAGACGTGAGCACGTGACGCCAATGCCTCGTGGAGGCGCTCGTGGGGCCACCACCAACAACGAGACGCGCTTTTGAACGCTTCTCGGAGGCCGCTCGGGGCCACCATGATGCGTGAACGCTGCTTCCACGCTGCTCTCACGTTTCAATTCTATAAATAGGGACGAAATATAGAGGGTTGAGAGAGGCCGAGGAACAGGGGTTGGCTAGGGTTCAAGGAGTTTTTGGATCCCTTTGAGAGAGTATTTGTGAGAGATTTGAGAGATTGTTTTGAGGGTTTATTTGTGAGATCTTGTGTGATTGTAAACCCTAGTTGTATTCTCTTTCTCTCAAGTAGTATCCCTCCTTGCCCCTCGTGGACGAGGCAATTTACCGAACCAGAATTTATTTTATTTTGCTATTGAGATTTGTAATAGCTTATTTAGGTTCTCGACTGTGTCACCCTAGAACTGATGAGAGGAAGAGTGTATATCCCACTTTGTTGAGATATTCGCTGCTGATTCTTATTTCCTTTGTGAAACGGGAATTTATTTGTGATCTTACTCTCTTATTGGCTATTGTACCGGTGTGTGGAATTTCACAAGCACAACAAGTGGTATCGTGAGTCTCTGCTTTTGACTTGGGGCTTGTTCGGGATTCACCAAGGATCCTTATTTGAAGAGTTAGATCTACAACATGGGTGAAAAAGCACATCGGGATCGCTCTCTGCAAAGGCGATACAAAACTGAGCATCAATAATACAAAGATTGATGTTTCAAGCACGACGGCAAGATCAATTCTCTCTCATTCTCTCTCTCGAAGTCTCGATTCTCTCTTTCTCTCTCTCGAGTCTATCTCTCAATCTCTTTGTCTCTCTCTCAATCTCTCTCTCTCTGAAGTCTATCTCTCAATCTCTTTGTCTCTCTCTCAATCTATCTCTCTCCTCGTGAATGGTTTCAAGATGCATCGAGAATCAAATTTCTACAATCGGCTTTGTGACCCTAAACATCATATATTATTTACTTTTATATGTTTAGACTATAGAATTTATAAAGTATGCTTAAATTGAATTTAGGAATGCTTAGATTGTATTTAGGACATGATATTATACATAGGCGCACCACCCGATATGACAATCCGATATTTAGTCTATGTCCCCCGATATATCCCCGATTTTCGCTATCTGACATGGATTTTAGCCACCGACATGAACCCGATATACTTACATTTAAAACCTTGATGTGATGGATGCTTGGATGTGCAAAATTTAGAGGAGACTATTGAGTTACAAGAGAAACCTCTAAATATGGATAATAAGGTTTGGAAGAAGATGAACAAGAGGCTTGTGGAGTTATTCGGTCATGCTTGACGCAGATCGTATTTATGATGTGATGAATAAGAGGTCCGAAGAGACTATGGGAAACGCCAATGAAAAGTATCTTACTAAGAGCATTGAGAATCGGCTTCACTTGAAGAGGAAGTGTTACCGCTCAAGATGAAGAGAGGAGTTTCCATTAGAGAGCATATAAATAACTTCACAAAATTACTTTCAGATATGGCCAATGTGGATATCAAAGTTGAGGATGAAGATAAGGCGGTGCTACTTTTGTGTTCGTTGCCGGAGGATGATTACGGCACGTTTGTCCTCACTATGATAAATGGGAGAACTATTGTTAGTTATAAAGAGGTGACCTCAGCATTAGTAAATTATGAGTTGAGGAAAAGTGATAGTGAATCCTCCGAAAGGCCGGAGATGCATTAGCAGCTCAAGACCGCATCTAAACCATTGGCAGTCCAACCGCCAAAATCAAAGAAAAGAGGTGATCATAAGAGTGTTGGTAGGAACAGCTGTCGCTTCAGAAAGAAGAGGGACATTGGAAGAACGAGTGCCCAAAGTTAGATAAAGCCGAAGAATAAAGGAAAGTCGCACAAGCTTCAGAGGTGAATGTTGCCGCAACAATTTAGATTCGATTCTTCAGCTATTCATTATCCGCGACTACCGCCAGTTTATTATACCGACTCTACCGAAAGTGGTTGATGGATTCGGTGCTACATACCATATTTGTCCTAGGAGGGATTGGTCTCCAACTTTGAGGAGTTAGAAAGAGGGGATGTCGTGGTTCATGGGTAATGATCATGTATGCCCTATTGGTGGTATTGATACAGCTCGATCCGTGATGTGTGACGGGTGACTCGAGCTGAAGGAAGTAAGGTTCGCTCAGATGACGAAGAACATTATTTCCTTGGAACTTTGGAAGCAATTGCCATCGAAAGTGATCTTGGAGAATGCAACTCTAAGGTCATGAAGGGGTCCATGATTGTGATGAAGGGCATCGAAAGAAGAATTTGTACTATTTGATTGGAAGCACGGTGATTGGTGAGGAGCCGAACTTCTTTGGATTTGGCTAGAATGTGGCATTTGTTGAGGCTAGGATATATATTTATCGTGTCGTATTATTTGGTGAGGAGTGCTTTGACCTCGCATTGGAAGTCCTGTGAGCACGCTGGTATGAGCAAGAAGACCGAGATGAAGTTCAAAGACTCCTATAGTGAGGGTCTTTTAGGTGGTGTTCATTCAAGCATTTGGGGACTTCCCAAGAGGCATCATTGGGAGGTAATTCCAGATTTGGTTTCCTTTGTTAGTGACCGCTCTAGGCATTTGTGGGTTGCAAACTAAGTCCCGCTGGGTTGAAGTCCTAGTAGTCAATAACAAGTTAAAGAAGTCTAATGGCGTAAAGGGAATACGCCATTCGGCTTTGGTAGGAATTCTTTTCGTGATTTGTGCCGGTGCTCATGGCGCTTGGAGACACTTCATTGAAAGGAAACATTGGGGCTTAATGGAGAGATAATATTTGATTGGTCGGGTCACCGATTTCTGTTTGATCATGATGTTTCATTTTCCTTTGATCAAATTTTTGACTTGCCTATGAACATGACATCTCCGACATCGACTCATTCAACTCGTGAAATACTCCCTTATCCGCATATGTGATTAATTTCTCCCGAAGTCTAAGTACCGATTTGGCTCTTATTCTCATTATCCTCCGAGATGCTTGTAGAACGCTGACATCTTCAACCAGGTCCTCTATGACAAAGTTGGTTCTTCTTCGCTCTTCTTTCTCGATAGTTGTAGCTCGTGACCGCATTATTGCAGCCAAAGCATTGATTCTCGAGATCTTGTCTCTAAGTATGCTTCTTGTCCTCTTCCTCAAGCACCTTGTACTTCTCATCCACGCCCTCGAACTGATGATCGCTCACGCATTTGATTCAATATTTACATGGTTTCTTTGATGAAATTGTTGTCCACATCCTCTGTAATTTGTGCTCCTCTATAGCCTCAACCTCGCCTCTTTGGTTCTTAACATGGATGCTCAAACGACTTTGTAAGGCATGCTCTAGACTCTCATCATGACTTTGACATTGGTTCATCCGCAACTCATATGCTTGCAGAGAACCTTGTAGCTCTTCAATTAAAACTTGAGAGAGATCCATAAATTCTTCAATTGCAGCGACTGCATAGTCGAATTTCGGGACTAGTGATCTTAATATCTTTTTTATTATTCTAACATCGTCTAGAGTTTCTCCATTTCTTTTTATTGATTTGTAACAGTTTGTACTCTATTGAAGCAATCTAATATGGACTCTCCAACTTTCATCTTTAAATTTTCGAACTCCGCTCTCAAAGCTTGAAGGCATACCCTTTTTGCTCAGTCGGCGCCTTGGTAGGCTTTCTTCAGAATCTCCCATGCATGTTTAGAGGATTTTGCATCCGACACTTTCTGAAATACGGCTTCATCTACTCATTGGTATATGAGGAATAGAGTCTTCTTGTCTTTCTTCCTATGCTCCTTCAACTCGCTCTTATGAGCATTTGTCAAAGCTGCTTTGGTAGCAACCGACTCTGGCTCGGTATAGCCATTCTCTATGATCTCCCATAAGTCTTGCGAGACAATTAAGGCTCTCATGTGAATACTCCAATTGTCATAGTTGACCTTCGTAAGCTTCAGAATTTGAGATTGGATCATATTTTCCATCTCGTACGAGCTTCTTCTACAAACTAGGATGGATCAAACGCAGCTCTGATACCACTTTGTTAGAAATTTTGGAGAGGATACTTTGGTGCACTAAGTATTTTGAAGGAGAGGATGGAATTGTAGAGGAGGAATATTGGAAACAGTATGAAAAAAAACTCTTTGTATTAGAAGAAGAGTTGTTTCTACAACACTACAACTTGATTTCTTACTTCAACTTGATTTCTATAAGACTCCTTCATAGGGTATTTATAGGTACCTTGAGAACTCTACAATCCTTTCTCTAGATACTTCTATTTCTACATACTTCTACATTATTATTTCATGACAAATTTTGGATACTTCTAGAAACTATTCTAGAAACCTCTAATAGACCATTCTAGACTCTCATCAATCATCATGACACTCGGGGTGTTAGTCAACTAGAACATTATTATAGAAGTGGAATAATTTTTAGTATGGGATAATTTTTGAAGTGGGATATTTTAGTGAGATAATTGGGAGTAATTTTTAAAATGATATATTCTAGTGGGATAATTGTTAGTATAATTAAGGATAATTTTTAATAATCAATAAGCATATTATTAAGTCATGCATTTTGATGTTAAGACTACTATTTATATATTTTAAAACTTACTATTAATAATAATAATAATTTACTTTAATGTTAATTAATCTTGAAGAAGTATTGGATTGACTATAAGATATTATTATTATTATTATTATTTGTAACTTTTTAATTTTTTGGAATTATTATTGTAATTCAAATTAAAAACAAAGTTTTCCTTTTTCTCTTTCTTTTCAATCTGCTAGACATCATTAGTCATCTCTTAATTTTAATTAAATTTTAATAAAACATAAATTTTGTAATTTTTAAATTTAAATTAATTATACAATTCTAATTTTTAATAAAAATAAAAAATAATGTTAAATAGAAGGGTAAGAAGAGATGTGATCTAATCTTATGGTGTGGTTTGAAGATGTTGGAGAAATGAAATATGAAAAATAAAAAGCAAATAAGAAAATTCTAGCTTTCTACTATCTAGTTCTAGTTTAAAAACAATTTGAGAGACTAGGGTGTGTTTGGCAATCTTTCAAGAGGGATTCAAACCGCAGGATTTTGAAAATATTGTTGTGACAAAGGGGCGAATCTGGCCGTTTTCATAAATAAAATATGGCCTTAAACCAGCTTTTCTTTTGAATGCGGCTAGTCCAAAAAATTTGGTTTAGCATAAAACTGGCCGTGACTCCCCACTGCCATAGTAGCTTACAAACACACCCTAGAACTTTCTCTTTTCTATAAAAATTTAACAAAAGTGAGATAAAGTTTTACCATTATTCCAGTTCTACTTTTTATCCAATTCTAGTTGACTAACACTGTATAATTTTATCCTAGTTCTAGCTCAATTGACTAAAAATATAAAAATTTATCTCATAAATTATCATAGCTCTAATATTGAGTTCCACTTGACTAACCCTCCTTATGAAATTTTCTAGACTATTGTAGGACTCAAGACTTCTAAAACATTCTAGAGTATTCAAAAGAGTTTGACAATCAACAATCCTGATTATCTCTGTAGAGGAGAAGTACAACCGAAACAAGAACAATTTTCATCAACACAATCAACTTCACCACGCTGAGTGGAAATTGACAAGATATTAAAGGAGGCTAATAAGTACTATGTCGAGTATGGAGAGCACAAGGAGAGAGCGGAGGCAAAGAATGATATTCACAATTTCGCTTTCGACTGAGGATTCGATGATTTCCTCGAAAATGGGCGCCAATGATGAGCTGGAGGGGACGACACTCCTCGCGTGCAGTACGCCCACCAGTACCTCCTGCGCCTCCTTTTTCCGGGCTCAATGTTTTAAACTGCTGTAGAGTGGGGCATTTTGCTGACTTGAGTCTGTAAAAAGAAGTGATTTGGTCTTAATTTGGAATTTAATATTAATATAATCACCCAAAGTGGCGGCTTCATTAAGGGGTTGTAATTTGGTTTATTTCCTTAAAATATAGGAAATGAAAATTGTTGGTAAAAAAAATACTTTCCAAGTTTTTCATGCAATTCTTTTGGAAAAGACTTAATTTGTTTGTTTCCCGCATGAAAACAAGATGGAAACAGATTTTCCCTTTGTAATCTCTAATTTGGTTGCAACTCCCAAAAAAAAAAAAAAAAAAAAGAATGAGGGAAAAAAAGACTGAAATTGCATAGAAAAGGGGAAATGGGGGAGAAAACAAAGTGGGGGTATTTTTTAATGAGGTATTAAGGAGATAATGTCACGTTTCTATTCTGTTTCTACCCAAAACAAATGAAATTGGGTTTCTACAAAACCCACAGGTTTTCACTATTTTATAGGACCACCACTCAGTAAAAAAGAGTGAACCAAACTGAGTCACAGGAATCCTAAAATGCGTTTTGGTTACCATAGTGCCCATGTCAGATTTTTTTTCTATGGGTTTTCTATAATAATGCGCAAACCAAACAGGCCCTAAGCTTTGATATACTTATTTTTAATATACTAGTTTGTTTTTTATACAAGGAAATCGAATCAGAGTGATTTGTTCCCCATCATAATTGCAATAAAAACATTCAAGGACAAAATAAGCCGAGGATCCAATGGGGTTGCACACAACATAATACAATGTGGCGTATATTATGAATTAAGTTTGCATATTACATTTAGTTTCCGTCTATAATTTTCATAATGGGTGCAACGAATCCTATTGTACACATCTTACGCTAAACATTCTATATTTCGCTTCTTCGCCTTGATACATATGTCTTCTGAGGTCATGATTGACATTCTCCATCTTCGCTGTCTTGATGTTGATTCCAATTGCATAATACTGTAGAAGTAAAGACACTTTGTTAGACAAATATTTAACTGAATAAAGAGAAAATGATAATGATGCATGAAAGCAATATATAAATTACCCGCAAGAGAGCTTATTTGGGTTGCAATCAGCTCTTTGTCCATATTATCAGAACAAGAGTCTTTTTCCACCCTCGAATCCATAACAGATCAAACCTACAATATTCAGAAGGGCGCCGTTAATTAGGTTTGTATATATTTTTATACTCCTTAAATGCTTATTTTATACTTACTGTACATTGATATATAAATTAATACCTTTGATGAAAATGTGGTACATAATTAAGGAGAGAAGCTCAGAGGAGATATATATGCTATTGAATAATTTCTCCTCTAAATATACAATCAACCACATACGTGTTATTTCCTTCAACAAGCATTAACTATAATTGATTGTGTAAACTATATTAGAAGAAAAATAATGGAAGAAGCTTCACGACCTAATTCAGTAATAAAATTGTAATAGAGCATGATATAGATATCATAAGTTGCTGCAAATTATATTATCAAACCGGAGATAGAAAATTAGAGCTCTAAAATACAAAAGATGCCCTATTTAAAGTCCTATTTCTTGTAATTTTGATTAGCAAACTACCAATTACTTTGAATAAAACTAAAAAATAAATCTTCTCCCTATAAAAGATCCTCATCCTTTCTTTCAAAACAACCATATTTGATAGTATTAAAATTTTAAAATTGATATTTTTTCAATATTGCTCATTTCTAGAAATTGATTTCTTTAGGCATTAAAATGAAAAATGTCCAAAATGAAAAGTTTATCAATAATAAACTATTTGTACAAACAAAAACAAAGAAATTAAAAAATGAGTTACTAGATTATATTTTACCTGGTAGATCTTTTACAATGTGGATTGTGAATGGGATCGGTTCTTCATCCTTAATATTGAAGTAATTCTCAAGTACGAGATTGCCCCATCAACTAACTCTTTCTTCTTCCTATTCTTATGATTCATTAGGCTCATATTAATATGTATAATTTTGTCCATCCTTGTTTAATTTATAGACCTTGAAATGAGAATGCAAGGAAACTACTAAATATATGATTTAAATATTCATGTGTTATCATTTTCATAGATTCAATGTACCTACTATATTTAACCAGACGTGTATGTAATGTAGTTTTGATGCATATTCTCATAAGCTCACCATATCTTTCAGGTATTTTTGGGAATAATATAGATTTTGATGCATGCATATTGAATTATATAATTGATTATTATTCATGTACTAGTATCCAATTATTGTCAATTGACCTCTATTGCACATTTTGATGCATTGAACCTCTTATCGTGTATATTTTATTTTATTTTATTTTATTTTTGATGATGGTTTATGCAAAAGTCAGGTTCTATCTTAATGATTCATGTATGTTGGATATAGGTATTTGTAGATATATCTATATCCTATCAATATGTAATATGATCAATGTCCTACATCCAATAGAAAGTGGATACAAACACAGATATATAAGTGAAATATATATTCGTATCCAAATCTGAATATCTGACTATGTGTATTGATTATATAGTTAAAATTTTTTTGATTATTATATTAATGTAGACAGGTAAAAATGTCAAATCATTGATTATGCGCCACGTGATGCAACAAGAAGGCTCGCGGGGGTATAGCAGTCATTCTAAAGTGGCCACGAGCGTACAAAATGATAGAATGGACCCAAAATGAGCCAAGGGCGCAAAGTCATGGGGTCCCGAACATAAGCAGAGTGAAAATCAGATCAAAACTCGCCCGAAAATAGACCAAGGCAGGTTTATGCATGGCTAGGATCACACTGTGCTATGGTCACACGCAGTAAAGGACACGCGGCACTAAAATTATGCGATTTTATGGTTTGTATGGACTACGTCCTAACAGGACCCTCTTTGACGAGTTCAATTTTACGGACTTAATCTAGTAAGTTTTTTTTCTAGCATCAACAATATGTAAGTTGACCGAAAGAATGTTCAAGATCTAATTTTTTTGGCCAACAGCTTCGATACTCCAAAAAATCCACTTTGGAGTACCAATGGCATAAACAATAAATAATCTCCGAAATTGTAGCTCTTCTGTTCCGCATAAATCCGTGAAGTTTATCCTTTTGTGTACCACGGTTACTTTCGTAATTTAGTTATCTTTCAAGGGTAGTTAAAAAATGCTTATTTTGTTATCTGCCTTTTTTTTTATTACCCCTGGTATTCCTCCGTTGCGCACAACATTCGACGGCAAGCCCGAGCGAGATAGAGAGCAAAGAGCGGAGCGAGAGGAAGCCGACGACCTTGATGAAGAAGAAGGGTGGAAGCCGCTATGGGTGTGGATGAATTAGTAAGCAGAAGCGAGCATGGATGATGAATTTTATGATTTACGAGTGGAAGTGGGCATGGACATTGATGAAAAAATTGTGATTATCGAATGAAAGTGGCCATTTATGTTGATGATTTTGTGATCAGCGAGTGGGAATAGGGAATAGCCATGGAAACCAAGGATTAATTTTGTAATAGTCCATGAGGGTAATGTGAATGTGATTGAGAGGCAGGCATCGATTAATCTTAAATAAGGAACCGGAGACAAGTTGGAGGATCCGGCAAGTCATCTCTGTCATGGGACAATCTCCTATGGAATCGCTTGTTAGCAGAGGTAGCGGTTCGTCCTTATCGTTGACGGTTATAGGGTTTTTAATTACCAGGTTGGGTTTTTTTTTTACAGCGTTAGTAAATAGTGTACGAATATGAGCGGAAGAAGATAGCACCACATTTACGATTATATCCTTTAAATAAAAACTAAATAAAACTAAAATAAAACCCTATTTTAGGAGTACCAATGCAAGGCCCAATTTTTTTTTTAAAGAAAAAAAATTCAAGATCTAATAAATTGATAGCACAGAAGTTTCTGTTGATGGCCTATAACTCATTTCAATATATCAAAAAGTTAATATTGAGCATTTGGACCCTCTCCGCTTTTGATGACAATAAAAAAAGATCACATCAAGGTCATGTTTGGTATTCTTCAAAAACGGGTCAGAACTGATCATGGTCTAGTTGAAATTGTTTTTATGTTTATTTAAATCTGGGCCAAACTTGACCTATTTCTTTTCAAGCATAAATTTGGATTTAAAATAGGTTTTTTTTTTCAAATCGCCAACATGGACCAATTGTGACCTGGTTTAGAATAAAATTAAGCCAGGATTAATCTTAGCCTAGTTTTAAACATTTTGCCGTACAAGGTTATTGCATTGCTTATAACTTATTCCAATTATAGTTATCATCATATGCATATGAGCTGCGTCTAATTGTTCACTGGATGGTAAATAATTATGATTGACGAAATGCAGGATCCAAATGCACGTATTAGAGCATTAATAGTCTTCAATCGTTAAAATATTTAAATTTAATTGAGGATGCACGTGTTATCGTATCTAATTCTTTTTTAGCATTCTCATAATTCTCAGAAACAGAGTTCTCCTTCTTTATCTCTATACTATAGAGGTTCTGTTCAACACCTGTAATAACATGAGGGGTCTCTATACAATACATTGAGATGATATTTAAGAGATCTCTTTGCCACATAATAATGTCTACAGCGCAACACAGTAATGTTTGCAATACAAGGTGTTGGGCGCGCGGACCGCGGAACCGTCGAGAGAAACCACCACAAACGATAGCAAATACACAGCAAAACAGTAAAGACACGAGATTTACGTGGTTCGGCAAGTTGCCTACGTCCACGGGGTTGTAGGCGTTAAAAATTGCTTATCAGTACCCGAACAAGACTCGTAAACGGTGGGTTGATAACCGACGATCCATCCGGACGGCTGACCTTAACGCCGCCGACGCGGATTACGCCGCGAAAACGCCAGAAAGCGAAGCCGACGAACCCATGAAGTGAGTCGGCGAGGCGCATCAGACAGCCAAAAATCCTCCAGCGAGGGTCAGCGACCCTAGTTGTTAAAGCTTCAAGACGAGGCTCACTGATGGGGCGAGGCTAGACCATCCAAACTTCAAAACGAGACTCGGTCAAAGCGCAGGCTCAACCTCAATACGAGGTTCGCGACGCGGAGCGGAGTTCATTTTTAACACGAGGCTCGCACGAAACGAAGCTCAACAGTTGATTAAACGAGGCTCGCCCACAACGCTTAAGTTTGACGAGGCTCGCTACAAGATCAAAGTTTGGCGAGGCTCGCCCCAACGCCAAAGTTCGGCGAAGCTCTCCTTTCGACGAGGTTCGCCAAGCGCCGAAGTCCTATCCTTCAACCGAGGTTCGCTACGCCAGCGAACCTCGCCATTCAACCGAGGTTCGCTACAGCAGTGAACCTCGCCATTCAACCGAGGTTCGCCTACAGCAGTGAACCTCGCCATTCAACCGAGGTTCGCTACGCCAGCGAACCTCGCCATTCAACCGAGGTTCGCTTACGCAGCTGAACCTCGCCATTCAACCGAGGTTCGCTACAGCAGTGAACCTCGCCATTTAACCGAGGTTCGCCACAGCAGCGAACCTCGCCATTCAACCGAGGTTCGCCAAAGTAGTGAACCTCGATATTCGCATCGAGGTTCGCCTATAATAGCGGCTCGCCATCCAACCAAAATGTATAAACACATCCACCAGATTTGCCCACGCAATGGGCTCGTTACTCCAACCAAGCTTGCCCAAGTAGCGAACTTCGTCATTCGATCAAGGTTCAGCCAGCCAAGGAAGAGCGAAGCTCGTCATCTATCGAAGCTCGCCCTTGTAGCGGACCCAAAGGCCACGAAAGCCACAACAATCACGTGGGCTAAGTAGTGGGCATCGGTTATACCCACGTCCATGCCCGTTAGCCCACGTTCCCACAATTCCAGCATGCCAGTTACATGCTAAAAGCCCTATAAATGGCGGTGAGTAGCCATTGGGCGGAGGACTTTTGGACGGTTGAGAAAATCTAGCACTTGCGCGCAAGAAAGATCGAGTTCTTCATCAATCATCAATCTGGCTGCTCGATCGCCAACGAAAGCGGATCTCACGTGAGCATTGAGTGAAGCCTTCTTCGCCACCAAGAACCCATATAAAAGAGAAGTCGAATTAATCTTCTTCCTCTCAGAATCGAGAGGGTGTGATTGTAATTCTTTTTCAAAGTCAATCAAACAAAACTTTTTCGACTCTACAGAAGATGGCGACCACAGTGGGAGCAACCGTTCATTCCGATGAATTGGTGGTGGCGCAATCAGACAAGATTGCAGTTGGAACCGAGGTTCAAACCTTGGTCATCGAATTCGATCAGAGTAAGTACGAGGAGTTTCTCTCCTCTGGGGCATCTAGTCCGCTGAAGACACGCTAGTGTCGCCGAAGTCTCGTATGAGACTTCAGCCCCCGTGGCTTCTGCTGAATCCTCTCGAGTGAACCTCGACAATCAGCCTTTGTCTTTCAAAGACGAGGCTCCAAAAGTCAACCAGCGGGCTAAGAAATGGGTTGTTAAGCAATCCAAGTCCACTTCGGATGATGTTAGCCAAGTTTTGGCTTCTGGCGAGCCTCGCCGCTCAGGAGAAGACCGGACCTTCTAATGGTCCACTCGAGACGCGCTGCATAACGCCACGATGTAACCAAGCTCGCCGACGTGCTCGAGCTTTGGTCTCGTTGGACGGATTCCACTATCATCCGAAGAAAATAAACGAACCTCGTCATCATCAGGGGGTTCATTCAAAACAAGACGAAGGTCGCCAAAACTGCGAACCTCGTCTACAAGACTAACGCCGCCCCGCCGCGAAGCCTAGCCTAAGTGGCGAACCTCGCCTACAAGACTAACGCCGCCCCGCCGCGAAGCCTAGCCCAAGCGGCGAACCTCGCCTACAACGCGAGGTCCCCTCAAAAACGAACGAGCCTCGTCCAAGTGGCGAACCTCGCCTACAACGTGAGGTCCCCTTGAATGACGAACCTCGTTTGAATGGCGAACCTCGCCAGCAACACGAGGTCCCCTCTAGAGGGAACGAACCTCGTCCAAGCAATGAACCGCCAAAGATGAGGTCTCCTATAAAGGGACGAACTCGGCAAGGTAAATAACCTCGCCGTAACCAAAGGAAATGGCAACCTCGCCAGGCTCGCCAAACTCAATCCAGGAAGCCTCTCTCATATGAGGCTCGTCTTCCAGAATCAATTGGGGGTACACCCACTATTGATCTCCGCGATTACCTCACTCGCAAACGTGATGCTAGTCATATGCAATCTCATTGTTGCTGTGAGAAGCTTATTTCGGCGATGCGCGCCCAATGTTCATCGACGCATCAGCTTTCAGTTTTTGAGCGGTTGTCTGATCCGTCAACCAGACGAAGGCGATTCCATCATAAAAAGCGGGCAGCCCGCGATGGTCATGGAGTGACTATCAACATGGTTGGGAGAGGCAGGAGCAAGACCCCAACAGAAGTCCGAGTCGCCCCGACTCAATATTCTCCGTGGTTACGAGGTGCTAATCAATAGCCAAGGCCTATAGAAGCACCCGCCTGCACGGAAAGGCCAATCCCGCTTGACTATAGCCAATTGGTCGGGGTACTTCAAGAACATGAGAACTCCCATTGCTACGCCTCAACCTTCAACACCGACTTCAAAGGATCGTGCCGCTGTCCTCATGGCCTAACGAGGGGTGATGCCACGAGCCGGGCCACTTGGCCGAGCCACCTCGGCCAAGTGGCCGAGGAGGCTCGGCCACTTTGGCCGAGCCACCTCGCCAAGTGGTCGAGGAGGCTCGCCACTTTGGCCGAGCCACCTCGGCCAAGTGGCCGAGGAGGCTCGCCACTTTGGCCGAGCCACCTCGGCCAAGTGGCCAGGAGGCTCGGCCACTTTGGCAAGGGGCCGAGGAGGCTCGGCCACTTTGGCCGAGCCACCTCGGCCAACTTGTCGAGGTGGCTCGGCCAAGTGGCCGAGCCACCCGCCTAGTCACACCCCTTTGTTTTGTATAAATAGGGGGTCTTGCTCATTCGAAGGGTCGGATTTTGGGATTTGAGGATTTGGCTTTGGCTTTGAGGCGGATTTTCGAGGAGTTTCAAGAATTCTCACGAGATCCACGAAGCCGCCAACGCCGCTCGAAAGCACCGGGCGAAAGTACAAGTCCGGCCGACGCCGATCCACAAATCGCGGGTAAGAAAACTCGGTCGAACTACGATACCCTCTAGGTTAAGCTTCGCCTTAATCTCGTGGATAGCGTGATTTCTCCTTGTAGATTCACCCGCCCGCGATCCTCTCCTTCGTGAGTGTGATCCCCGCAGCGCATCCTCTCCTTCGTGAGTGTGATCCTCAGCGCTTCGCTTCCTTCGCGGAAACGAGCCCCTACGCCTCAGAAGTTCCGTAACCCGGTTTACACCAGATCGAATTGCGCGGTAGTCCACGGACGAACAAAAGTCCCCAAGACAGTAAAGAACCCACGCAAGCGGGATCCGATATAACAGTTGATCCGAAGCGCTTGTTCATTACAGGAAGAAAGTTGTAATTTTCGTTTTCATTGTAAGCCTGAAATATAAAGGCATTTCTTTTGTTTGAAATTTTGTTGTAGGCCAACGGCCGCATAACGAGTGCAAACGAGCAATGAATAACAAACCAACTTTCCCCGCCAACAAGCCGGGCGACCACAGAGCCAACGGCTTCAAAGAAAGAAGCCGCCGTGGTCGCGAACCGCGGATCCCGATCCCGGCCATCGAGGAGGTCGAAGTTCGAAGTTCGACCGTAAGAAGTATGAAGAATACCTCTCCTCCTCGCCCGGATCCGCCCCAAGTCCAAGATGGTCTCCGCCGCAAGGAAGACCCGATCGGCCTCGATGCGGAGGCGAAAATCCACCACCACCGCCAAGACCGCAGACAACGGTGGTTCCCCGCCCTAACAATGGCCAAACTTCGTAACCCCCGCCTTCACAGGGGTCCATTCCGCCAATGGCGCCGCGGACTCTCCAAGAGAGCCCGCCGAGGCGACGCCACCGGGCGAAACAATTAGCCTGTGCAAAAGAATCAACGGATGGGGTCCGCTATGAGGCGGATCTAAGATCCAAGTTGACTCGAGGTCGAAGTTCGAGATCGAGCCGATTCCTACAGCCGGCGACGAACGAATGGGTCCGAAGTCAAACGGAATCGCTCCACGCCAGAACGTATCCGGAAGCGCAACGCCTCGCTAGCACGGGCTTTGGTGCAACAAGCCCACGAAGTTGAAGAGGGAGGCGCCCGAAATCGCCGACAATCGCCTAGCTTGAAGCCCAAGTCCGCCGAGGCTTCAACTTCGACGAACCCAAAGATCCGCCTAGTTTCCGCCAGCCAACCCCGCTC